>CAMZMU010000058.1:34760159-34865773 GCA_947311845.1 Poa pratensis
CCCCCCCCCCCCCCCCCCCCCCCCCCCCCCCCCCCCCCCCCCCCCCCCCCCCCCCCCCCCCCCCCCCCCCCCCCCCCCCCCCCCCCCCCCCCCCCCCCCCCCCCCCCCCCCCCCCCCCCCCCCCCCCCCCCCCCCCCCCCTCCCTCCTAGAATCCTCTCCGACATTCTCTCCTGAAGAAACTCCACGGCCGCCGCTATCCCCCTCCACATCTGTGGTTTTTAAAGGCCGTGGCATGCTAACTCCAATTTTGTTGTAGTTGGAGCTTGGACCAGGAGCTCCTCCAAGGCAACAACCAAGGATGAAGGGAGGAAGGAGGGATCAATTTTGGGCACATAAGATTCAGCAACTTCAGGATCTCCGAAAGGCCGGTGAGCCCAAATCGGCGAAGGGTAGTGCCTCTGGAGAAGGTTGGAAGTATTTTAGGATTTTTATGTTGCAAAGGGTGTTTCAACACACTGCAAGTGTGTGTAGTCTTTGTTGTACACAAATGAGTAACATGTTGCAAGTATTTATGGGCATTTCCAGTGATGCAAATGTGTTTCTATGATGTTGTCTGCGTTGGATATATATGTTGCATGTGTTTTTCATGTCACAAGCCGGTGACACGTTTTCTCCAATGTTTTGTTGCAAACAATTAGGATTTATTGCATACCAATATTTTTTTTTGTTAATGGACATATTTTAATGTTGTCATAAATTTAGATGATTTTTCGGGGGATCAAGAGAGATTTGTTGCGACGATGTTGCAAGCGAACAAAACAATATAGCAAGAGGGAGTTTTATAATGTAATGAACAAAATTTGCAGTTGTAAATAATACCTCCGTTTCTTAAAATAAGGCGTACATTTTTAGTTAAAAGTCAGCATAGTATAACTTTGACCAATTTAATAGACAACAATATGAACATTTATAAAATTGAATTAACGTACAATGAAAATATATTATATGGTGAGTATATTAATATTGATTTATTATTTAAAATATTCATATTTTTTATCTATAAGATGAACTAAAGTTGCACCATTTTAACTTGGCGACGTATCATCAGGTGAAAACCTCCGTTAGGTGCAAACCTGAAAACTACATGCGTGGGCCATCCGATGGCAAATAAACTACCCAAATTCCAGTCACTTAAACGACTTTTAGCAGATAACCCCTGCATTGAACCCACGATCGGGATATACTGCTAGATTGGTTTATCGCTTCGTCTTCGATCTCTCGTGTGCCGCCGGGCCGTGAGCCCTAGCAGTCCGCCGCCGCCGGACATGATGGAAACTGACCATGCACCGCCGCAAGCCCTTGACGCTCTTGCCGCTCCATCCACTCCCATGCCCCAGCCTCTCCTTTCCGACCATGTGTCGCCGCCGGCCGTCGTGCTCGATGCCTTGCCGCTCCATGATCCCCTCACAATCTCACATGCCCCTGCTTTCTCGCAGCCCAGCATCGGTAAGCACTAAAATCCTCTACTGATTGATTTCTTTCTCCATTATTGGAATCTGTAGGAACAATCTTGGTGTGTTAGTCTGAATCGGTTTGGTACAGTTTAAATATCTTTGTACCATGTTACAATACGTAGCTGAGTTCAGTTGCCTTGTACGTCATGAACATGATGTGTGTGAGCATAGAGTACTACTACTACTGTCCCATTTTGTGTGAGTATAATTATCAGCATAATTTTCATCACATTTCTATATTAATAACTAACTCCAATTCATCTTGTAATTGTAAGCGTTCGTCGTGTACACCTCAATGTGAAGAGGAATTAAAGCCAGTTGTAGGTATGACATTCGAGAGTATGGAAGCTGCCGACGAGTTTTACAAGTCCAATTCCTTGTTCATAATATTTATTATAATTGTAATATTGATGTGCTCATGCCAATCTCCAGGTTTTGTTGAAGGTGCAGAATATTGCTCTGTTCAAACTCGTGTGATTGCTGAAAGCTCCAATTGCTTGCTTTGGTGCAGTCCAAAAGTTCATGGTTGCAATTTTGAAGATGAAAAATAAAGTTCTTAGATCTCTGATTTTTTTAGATCCTCAGAGCAGTCTAGTTGTTACTTTGAACTACAGCCTAGTCTAGTAATCCAGAATGTACTCCAAATTATTGACTGTTGTGCTCCAGAATGTCTTTGTGAGACTGGATACTTAGCTTCTTTTGTCGTTCTGTTTGTAGTCCAAACTGTGTTGTACTCCAGAATGTCTTTGCGAAACTGGGTAGTTATCTTCCTTTTTTCCTTCTGTTTGTACTCCAACCATGCCATTTACTCATCATGGAAAAAACAATTCACCACCGAATCAAACAAATCAATGTAACATTTAATTTCATACATCCACGGATTACATCAGAAATCAGAAGGTTGCAAAGTGCCACCATATTTCATACATGCCGAAAACAAGCTAGCACATGAGCTACATATGGAGTGTGCATCAGCAACGTTCTCTGCTACTGCTTCAGGTACAGCACCAGTTCCACGTTCAGTACAGGTCGGTCAGGGTTGAGCCGAGGCTGCCGGGTCGCCATCGGGTGCAGCTGTGCAGCAGCGCCGCGGCCCGCTGAGGCTGCCGGGTCGCACCGGGGCAGCGCTCGCCGTCGCATCAGGGCAGCGCGGCCGCCGGGTTGATGTCGCGTGGTGGCAGCGCCGCCAGAAACCGTGACGCCGTCGCGTGGTGGGGCAAAAGCGCAGCCGGCCGGGACACGGTCCTTCAGTCCTTGGTGGAGCACCATCGCCATGGAGTGGACGGTGCCACGGTGGGGGGATTTGGTGAACGTGGATTAGAGGAGTAGTAACCTTTGAGGGAGAATAAACAAAGGGGGTTATCTGCTAAAAGTCGTTTAAGTGGCTGGTTACAATCCCACCTCGAATCTGGGTGGTTTATTCGCCATCGGATGGCCCATGCCTGTAGTTTTCAGGTTTGCACCGAACGGAGGTTTTCACCTGATACGTGATTAAAAATATATACATCTTACTCTACTTTAAGACTAGCCATAGTGGGGAGTAACTTCAACTAGTAACATACACATATTGCTAGACTATGTTACTACCCTCATAGTGCAAAGTAACAAAGAGGTGGTGTCATATATGGTCTCATTTATTACTCTATAGACTCATTTTTTCTTGAAAAGTGTGATATTACTAGTGTTACAAGTAATTAGCTAAGTTACTCTATTTGCATCTCTCCTTATTAATTACATGCCACATATGATTTTTTGCTTAGGTGGCATCTATGTTACTAGTGAAGTTACTCCCACTATGGGTAGTCTAAGGAATTGAGGGAGTATAACACGAGGAAGGCGGCTGATTTTCCCCGGCTGACTGAGTACTAGCGCTGCACCGAAAGAAACACAGGAGTATGGCGGAACACCATCCAGACTCCATGTGCTTGAAGGGAATTGACCGGAGCTTATTAAATGGCGGCTGTTCTCGTATTAAAGAAAACCACCACCACCACCCTCTTCCTCCTCCTCAACCCCTTCTTATTATAAAACGCAGCTAGATAGGGGAGGTGCATGACAAATACTCGTACCTAGCACAGTTGCACTAGTTATACGCAACCAAGTGGAGAGCTCCAATCCACCAACACGTCGTACTCTTCCCTCTCTCCGCCCGCACAATCTTCAGCTCAAGTCCAAGGTAATGCGCGCATCGTGCTTCCACTTCGCGCGATGTGTCGCCCACGCCGCTAATAGCAGGCGGCGCTATCCACTTTGTATTCGTGAGCTTGAGACGCTAATGCCGTCGTCGTGAAATTGTTGTGCAGTACGTCAGAGGGAGGGGCGACGGTGGTGGTGATCGAGGATGAGCAGGAACGGCGGCAAGTTGTCGTCGAAGCTGGAGAGCCTGAGGCTGAGTCTGTCGAGGGCGCGGGGCGGCGGCGGGCAGTCGTCGTCGAACACCACGGTGGCGCGGTCGGGAGGCGGCACCGGCGGTGCCAACGCGGCGGCGTCGCCCCGCCGTCTTTCCTCCTCCTCCTCATCCACGGCGTCGCCGCCGAACTCGTGCGTGTCGTCGGAGGGCAGCCCGGACGCGGCTGCGGCCGGGGCGCCCATGGTCTTGGCGGGGTGCCCCCGGTGCATGATGTACGTGATGCTGTCCCGGGAGGACCCGCGGTGCCCCCGCTGCCACAGCGCCGTGCTGCTCGACTTCAACGACGACGAGCAGCGCCGCCCGCGCCCGCGCCAGCGCCGGTGAAACTCGCGCGCTGATCTCACTTCAAGTCGTCGGCGTCGTTGTAGCTTTTTTATCTTTCATTTCATCTTTGGTTACGCCTAAGACTAAGAGGGTTAATTAATTTATTGGCTCACAAAACCCAGAGGAATTATTTCATAGACCTGTTCTTCCATGCGATCCATGGAGTTGGGTCTAGGTAATAATTTCGTGTTTTAGGGTGTCTTTTGCAATGCAATTGTTTGGTGTTGTGCTGAGAATTATGTGCAATGGAGCAAAGATTTTAGTTTACTTTTTCCTTACCAGGATACCTAAGGGTACGGGAAGGTTTTTAATTAGGCGGCTTACTTATATATATATTGGAAATTTCAAAAAAAAAAAATGACTGGAAATAATGCGATAGTCTGCTGTACTAGCGTATCGACATAATGGTTTTCACAGTTTCACGGGAGTACTGCTTAGTTTGCAGGGTTTAACTCTCGTATTCTGCAGGCCTGCCCTGAGGTTTAAGCTTTCTCACATTTAGCACATGTGACCAGGTCCACAAACATGTTACTCCCTCCGTCTAAATTATAAAATATTTTAACTTTTTTTCTATATGACATGTATATAGACGCGTTCCTTCCTCTAAAAAAAAAAAAGACCACGAGTAATTGAACTCCGGTGGGTACAGCGCTGCCCCTACCCCTCCGATGAAAATATGGCATGTGGTAGGCCTTTCGAGGGCACTAGCTCATCAACCTATTGGGAGTAGTCATTTTCTTTTCTTTCGAGTAGGCAATTTTTTGTCCGACAACTATACTAAATTGATTTGGTAGTGCTTTTTTCTATTTTCTAAAGAGCATATTCCACTATTAACAAAGTATCCGCGATAAGGTGACATGTTTGTATGGTACTTTAACAATTGGAATGTTTTGACATCGTGGCCCTTATTGTTGAGGTGACGTGGCACCATTGCCGGACATGTCGTTCCTAAATGGCTCTATAAACTTCTGTGTACTGTTGTCGACGATTAAATTACCGTCAAAAGACACGTACAATATTTTTAATAATTCAAAATTAATATTCAGAAGTTATTTTTTATTTTCCCGTAGACATGTACAATATTTTTTTAACATATCTGTATTTTTTTGTCAAATAATACAATGTAGGGCTACACAATGCTCTAAAAAGAAAAAAAGCTTGATTTTACTTCCCACATTTTTTTTGTAGATCACAGATTTTAGAGAAGATATCTACCATACTCAGGAGATATTTCTTTATTTAGAATTGAACCCGGTCATATCATAACTCGAAGAAGAGATATTTCGGTGAAATTTAATACGCAAATACTATACATGTTTATGCACTCGTGTTTCGGTATTTTTTTAGTATATTGTTTTTTATTTCTTTTAAATAAGAGCTCCCTGGAGATTATCGAATGGGACTATCATGTGAAAACCTCTGCAAACTCCAAAAAATTGGTCCAGAACGAAGGCATGCGTGCAAAATCTTGTTCGAATATATACATCGTTTAGATTGTTGGATTTGTAAGATAAAACCAATGCCTCTAATTACGGCACATCTCAAGGTCTTCCCCACGTGACATCTTCCCACATCGTCTAACATCCCCCCTAGTCTCTTTCCAAGTTCTAACACGATTAAACTACTACTGTACGAGTCACCTTCGCAACACCATGGTTCTGAGCTGGCTCCCACGTTTTGATAGTGAATCTCCGGTGACAATGAACGATTGCAAGTTGGGGGTGGTTAGAAATCATTCGAAGGGAAAGGGCGATTAATTTCGCTTTTAAGCCGTATGAATGCGCAAGTAATTGGAGGCAGTTGTGAGGCGACGTTGTCAGCCAGGGCAGGCGATTAAACCCTTGAGCCCCGCGCGCGCCAACCTTTTCGATTCAATGCACTGTTTAGCCCGTTTGGAGGAGGAAGAAGAAGGAGGAGGAGGAACTGCAGCTGTGCCCTGCTCACGGAGTTAAGTCCATGTCCTATGCGCTGCTGCTTAACAATTGTGCCAACTGGAGACGTAGTGCTGGTATTTAGTACGAGCAGTACCGGGAGTACCAGCGGTAGTACCAAGTTCTGGTACCGGCGTTGTCGATCCATGTGAACGCCGAAAACGAAACGCAACTCCTGAAAGAAAGATGGGCGTCGTTTGCATTGCTTGCTTCAGTTTGCAGTTTGCACTGAGCAACTATGTTCAGACTCCAGAGCAATTAGTGGGTAAACAGTAAGGACATGGACTAACATTTGAATTCAGAACAACAATTTGCAGGAGTATTGCTTCACTTGCCAGCTATGTGAAAATCACCGATCGATTAACTACATGCAGTACTACGGTTTATACAGCACACTATATGCAGTACGGTGTATAGTCGCCAGCTGAGTGCACTGAGCTACTGAAGCAAGGTGGAGTCTTCCTTAAATCCTGCTCTTAAAATTTTCGGCAGCTAACCTGGCGATAATTAAAGGGTTGAATGCCGTACAGTTCCTGGAGAACTCGAACGATTAAAGGGCTCATGAATCGCGGTTGTTGCGTGGCCAGGGTTATAGGCAGGCCCGTCTGATGACCTGTTGTACATGGCTGGCCATGTAAATGAGGGTAGGGCGGCGGTGGTCAGTGTGCCACTTAACATGCTGACAAGTGACAAACAGAGTAGCTCTGCTGCTGGTAGCTGCTCTGAAGGAGGAGCTACTGTTCCATAGCTGTCCGTGAGTACGTCCTACTCAAGGAACCAGCAATTGCTTCCGTCTGAAACAACACACGCACACAATGACAGAAAATAAGCGAGAGAGGCAAATCGGAATGGGTAGCATAGGATGGTACAATCTAAATTTTGTTTAGTAGAATTCGGTGGAAGTTCTCGTCGTCTGGATTTTTTTTGGCAGCATCGGCTTAAAGAACACACATCAGGTCGGTCATCACTACTCTGTGGGTAAATTTGAACTCAATGGCTTCTAGCGTCCGCTTCTCTCGCAAATTATTACAACGAAAGAATTTCTCCGACATTCGGTTTAGACTCAGTAGAATAGAATTAGTACTCTCTTCATACCAAGTTTTTATTCTTCATACCAAGTTGGTTTAGCTAAAAATGAAGCAGAGGTCTGTATCGAAAAAATGAAGCACGGCTAGATGGTAATGAGAGGAACAGTGCGGGTCTGCGGGGGACGGCGATATGGACTTGGGCCGGCTACTCTAACAACGGGGGACATATGCGGGGTACGTGGGCCACCGGGAGTGGATCTCAAGAAATTGGCCCTGACGCAAACACGAAAAAAAGACGAAGCGGCCCTTGACAGGGCCGGTTAACGAACGGATCCAACCCGTCCCGTCATCGCCGAGCTCCAGACTTCTCGTCAGCCTGTGGCCGATCCCGAACAGCGCCGCCGCCGCCTCCTCGCCGCCCTCTCCCCACCCTCCGCATCCGCCCTCTCCTGTTGGTGCGACTCGAGCTCGCTGTTTCTCGAGCTCGCTCCATCCCCTACCATGACGGACGAGGCCAACCGAGCGGTAAGTGCTCCGAACCATCCCATCGGCCGGCTTGTTCGTGCTAGGTCTGCTTGGCTGATCTCCGCGTGCTAGCTTCTAACTTCCAACCTTCTTTGCGCGCGTTCAGGCTTTCGTGGAGCTGCAGGCCCGGTTGATCGAGACCACCGGCAAGATCAAGCAGGTGAAATCCCCACTCCTCCATCGTCTTGCTGTTCTACCTAGCACTCGCTTCCACAGGCCGTGCTTCACTGCATTAGCCAGACCCTAGCAGTTGTTCATAATTGCGTTGATTTACACTTACTTCCATAGGCCGCATTTCACTGTATTAGCCAGCACCCAGCAACTGTTCGTAATTTTATCAGACGTTTTCGTCTCGCAATTAAACTGCTAGAAGCAATTGCTTTTCTTAAGTGAGAAATATGATTTTCGGGAAAAATATTTGATAATTTAGGTTTACATACACATTCCATTCTTTGCTATACTACTGGAGCACTGGTGCATCTCTTGGGGCACTTGGTTATTTTTCATCCCGTTCCATGACAAGAATAGGGGAGAACCAAAGTTGAAAAATATATTGGCCATGGATTGGGAGTTCATTTTTTTTTTTGTTCCTTATTGATATTAGAATTAGTATGATACTCTTCTCTTTCTAGTTCGTTAGTTCTGTGGACTGTGGTTGTTCTTTTTTCTATTTTTGAAGGCGTTGTTATTGTAAGAGTACAATAACATTGCTGGCAGAAGTAATTCATGTCTACAATAAAAAAGGCTAGTGCCAGCCTCATAGAGCTTTGGCTTTGATCAACCGATAATTGGTACCTTTCAATGTTCTAGCTCGTCTTACTTCAAAACAATTAAGGTACTGAAATATAGTGTAGCCATTATGCACACATAACTTTATCTGTGATGTGTTGGTCTTTGTGCAATATCGTAAAGAAGGATACATGTGAATTTTTTATTATCTTGTTGGGATTCTAGCGAGTTGATTGCTAATTAAGATTGCTGAAGCAGATTTGAGGTGCTTGCTGCTGGTATGAGTTTGATATTGTTATGGTTCTTGTACAAGTATGCACATCGTGAATATGGACAAATTATTCTCTAGCCTATGTATAGGTAACAGAGATTTCCTGACAGATAATATGTACTTAACCATTCTCTTATTTCATCAGTTACAAACTCAGATGCGTACGAAAGAGAGTGAAAAGAAACGTGCTTACCTTACACTGGAGGAACTTCGCCAATTGCCAGAGGATACGAACACGTACAAGACCATCGGTAAGAAACACTTCTTTTCATGGTGGATCCAAGCCGTTTGTCCTTTTTTTGCTCGAAATGTGTTAAACACAAATGCCTTCTTGCCAAAATGTGTTATAAACTGTCCTTACTTACGTGTAGTGGAGAAATATCTGGTGGTAACCAAGTTATGGTGAAAAATCCGTGGAGGCCACATTTGTTAGAAGTAATCTTGTCATATCTATATGCATGAAGTTTCTAGCTTAGTCAGGAAGTATCTAGAGTATGTAGGAGTCCTAGTAGAAGTAAAAGTCTGCATTTCTGTAGTAGCTTCTAGAGAACAGTAACCGACCTACTATTCAGTGAACAGTAACCGGCCTAGCTAGCTATATAAGGATGTACCCCTTTGTATGAGAACTAAGCCTGTAAGCCAAGATGTAGCCCCAAGTATAGAGCATATATGTGGTCTGTCATATATGCATATGTGTTAGTGTGTGTGTGTGTGAAGCACAACCGTATTGAGAAGGAGCTAAGTGATTTAGCTCCAACAACATTTAGTATTTGTGAAAATTTCTTAAAAAAAGAAGAATTTGTGAGAAGGGTAATGTTCTATAAACACTTGAAGTTGCAAGTTCAAACTCAAATTTATTTGGGAGCTATGCAAAACAAATTCATCATTCGTAGTGATATTTTACTGTTCGCCATTATTCATTCTGATTTTTTTCATACATCCCAAAAGAATTCGAGTTTGAACTTGAAACTGTACGTGATTATAGCATCACCTCCCTAACATACTGCTATTTTTAGATTTTTGTGAAACATTAAACGTGATTTCAACAGGACCCATCTGTAGTACTAGTCTGAACTCTGAATGATGGAACTGATTGGTCAGATGGCGCTGCGAAGTACAGTCACCTAAAGTTGGCCCAAGCTTTGATCATTTGCGCTCAAAACTTAGCGGAGTCTTTGTTCATTCAGCGGATAAAATATCGTTAAGCTATGCACGAAAAAAATGTTGTGTTTCAGCTAAGTAGAGAAGTATCAGGTCTGCACCTTATTATGCTAGCCAGAGGCGTATAGTTGTTGGAAATCCGTCCTGCCCAATGAATGTAGGTGTCAGTCTATTTTGAATTGTACTGTACTTGGTGAAGAAATTTGTGGAGCTACCAGAATGTTGACAAATGAATTGGGTAGTGTTTGGTGTCGAAACTTTTCCCGTAGGTTTGTCAAAAAAAAATTGCGGGGTAGGTTTGAATTGTGGTTGAATCGTTCCTTGTTTTACGTGATTATCAACCACTAGTATTCACACGCCTGCAATGCATGTGTTCACCAGTAAAACATAAATTAAGTGTAATGAAACTGAAAGGCAGAAAGATTGAAAACCATTTTTGTCCAAAATTATCATGTGAGAAATTATCGAACTAAGGCAATTCGGAGAGTTATATGATGCACGAGACCCAATTGATTGCCAATAAAGTGGCTGCAAAACAAATGTTTACTTGTCTTCCTCCTACCCTAGCAACTGAGCTGTGCTCCCAATCTCCACTATACAGTGTTGCTGCCACACGGTTATTTTCTTGGCGGTGTCTTGCAAGAAGACGTTGCCATGGTAGCCACTTATGTAGCAACGGATATATATGCGTTAACTAACCCTGCAAGAATGAGTTGTATATCATCTGGCATTGTATAATTCTCACTTCTGTGAAGAAAAATTGATACACACATAATTTCATAACTTCTGTAATACAAATATAATCATTGGAAAAGAATATAAGTTATGAGGTTGCCCCTTAATAGACCTGATGCATGCAAAGTTTATTGTGCTTGTTAGTTATTGCACAGAGTACAGATAAAAAGAGCAAGCTATGAGGTTGGAATAAGGAAAATTGCATATTTATCCATTAAATTGGTTGGAATAGTTATAGTTATAACTTGAAATTGCCAACAGTCAATTAGTTAGTCTAACCTGAAAGCAGATCATTTACAAAATCTCACTACGTTGTATATGTTAATCAAGGTTCAAAAAAGCGCTAGGCGTTAATTCCTAGGTTTGCTTTTCCTAGCACCTATCTCGCCTAAGCGCACTCCTAGGCACGCATAGCACAATTAAGCGCTATGCATTTTGCTGCTGCCTAGCACCTAGGCGCGCTTAAGCGCACGACTAGGCACACATTTTTTTAAACATGATGTTAATACTCTGCAAGTTGCCTGTGAGTAGTTAGAAGTACAAAAGCATAAAGTACAACCCAGTGTATTGCATTCTGATCTTATCTGTATAAGAACGCAGACGACTTCAAATGTGCAGTAGAATTTAAATCCAAATTAGGAACGTTTAGAAAGAACAATTCAAAATCACCTTTGGCCACATCCAGAGTACACAATGCCTGAGTTGTGAAAAAGAACACTCATTTGTATACTCAAATATTCAGAAAAAACCTGCTGACATGCATGGAACCTAATTGGTGCATCTAGACATATCCTTGATAGCTAATTTGGTGCCTCCGATGACTTTAACATTTAAGCGTTCTGACGAGCTCAACAATGCCAGTTTGCGTGTGAAAAATGTGAATTATGTGACATCTTGAGTAAAAAGAGAGGTCATGGAAATATGCAATTTTGGGGTAGTCTTTCCTCACTCTTGGAGCTTATCAGAATGTCAATGGTTTGACTGAGTATTTCCCGGCATCACTATAGGATGATTGTAGACAAACCATAGGCTTGGCTCCAGAATTTCTTGGGGGTCATCTTGTGACCTGAACACTTGAGAATTTACCTGCCTCAATAGTGAGTTATGATTATTACGATTATAAAGGTGGTTGCCAGTTAGGCACCACAAGCTTACAGTTTAGAGGATCATGTGGAAAGAAAAATTAAGCATTTCTTGCTAATAATATTTGGGATAAAATATATCACCATGTTAGTAGCATAACCTGGAGTGCTTATAGTACGGGGCACAATATTTGTGATATCACCAAGAGTTGTGTGTCTCCTTTGTTTAGCTTTAAATCCATATCACAATGAGCACAGTACTACTCAACTGGAAAAAAAGACTGCAACCTGAGTAGGAAAAGAAAATTTCAAAACATGTTGCATTGGGGTTATCAGAATCAAGTTGCACGACCATTAAAACACGTGATATCCAAAAGTCCGCTGAAGGGACCCAAAACTTAGCATCCAAAACATAGTAACCAGAGACTGATTAAAATACATAGTTAGATAGAGAAATGAAATTAATCACGTACTTTTTGACCACCGAGAGGGGAATCGGGGAGAGAGCGCGGGACTGCGATGGCATGTGGCTGTAATTTGATGTGTTGCATTCTGCTAAACACGGGATGAATGTGGTAGTTTGACGGTGGGGATGTTTTGGATTAGCCACAACTCATGTTGTTTATATCAGTGGGAGATTTGTATACTGGTTTAACATAGCCAGTGTTTTTGTTTAACAAGCAGTCCAGTTCAGTGAGTAAATTTGGTTTATTCGTCTTCCTTTCTGCACATTTTGTTGACCTCCATTATTACACATCGAATGACGCAATCGTCCAATTTCGACTCAACAATATACATTTCTTCCTTGGTTTTGATGGCTTCTTCATTGTTTGCAGGTAAAGTGTAAGTAAATCAGGAAGGACCAGCTTTTACCACCGGGGGCAATTTACCGCTCATGTATGGTCTACTGTATTTATAATACAGTTCTTTCTTTTAACATCAGTTTACTTCTAGGTTTATTTTGGAGCCAAGATCGCTTCTGGCGAGTGAGCAGGAGCAAAAGCTAAACGACAGCGAAGCTGCAATATCATCGATGCAGGTATGCTCGAGAGTCTAGTTGATAGTTATCTGGCCGCGTCGAAATTACGGTTGAAGACTGGGTTCCTCACTCACATTGGTTTTATCGTGTGACCAGACTTCCAAGGAATATCTTGAGAAGCAGCTGGGAGAAGTGGAGAACAACATTAGAGAGCTGCTTCAGCAGGACCCTGGGCTAGCACGCCAGATTCTCTCGATGACTGTTCAGTGAAAGTTTGTTGTTTCCGAATGATTTTCTAGATCGGATGTGATGCCGCTCAGCATGAACAGCTTCTGAGATGCCCTCTTTGAGATGAGCGTAATGTAACTGGATTTATGTTGCTAAAGATATACACCTATCCTCGATGCATTATATTGTGAAAAAAATTGAATTCTGCGTGAGCAATCCTTGCTTTTAGCCGTACCATGTTGAGTTAACTCCTTTATCAGTGCGCATTCTTACACTATAAACACTATGGTAAAGTGATAAAGTCCAAAGCAAATGATGGAGCATATAATGTATTTTCTGCTGAAACAATGTACTCCCTCCGATCCACTGAAAGTGTCGTGCAAATCAACTACCGATGGACAAAAGTGTACCTACACCAGCGACACTTTTAACGGACTGGAGGTAGTAGAAGATATCCAAATGTCAACTTCAGACTTTATGATACAAAAGTACTCTGCTTTGGTTGTAACGCTTGAGTAGTCGTGCAAGGCAATGACCGCTCTGCATCAAAGACTCAAAGTAAGCAAGGGAAGGCAAGAAGTCGTGCTGAAAAAAGGCAGTAATTAAGTACGATGGAAACGCAACAATAGAATAGACCTCACCTGGTGAGCAGTTGCCAAAGGTTTCTTCTATTGCTGGAATACTAAAGGTGTCTTGGGGCGTGATCTCATCCTGGCTACGCTACTGGTTTGAAACATGCACTAAACAATGAGAAAAAGATTGGAACACCTGCAAACGTGCTCGCCAATCAAGAGTTTGAAAATTGCAATAGCCGCTCGTTGTGAACAATAAAATTGAATAAAAAGAACCTCACGGCAAAAAAAAAAGGTTCATGCTACGTCTCCTCCCACATCATCGGGACAGCGCCGCTGCACCCAACCGACGAGGTTATTACGCCTAGGTATCCGGCTTGGACGTTCTTCTTTTTGCATCGGAAAAAGGGTGGCACTTTGTGATGGCGCGTAATCAACGGGAAAATGTTCGAGTTTCAGAGACATCGAGATCTTACTGTCAGAACTGCCCTTATTTTTTTGATGGTCAAGAACTGCCCTTATGACGCCGTCACTAATGGAAACTCGCACGGCGCCAGCTTCTTTCTGGATCCTCAGCAACACGTCGACCATGTCCTGTTCGTCCTCTCCATCTCCGGCCACCCGCCTCTCCTCGTGAGTCTTGAGGATGTTATCCATGAGCCTGAACATCTCCTGACGGTGCCTCTCCTCCTTGCCGCCGCAGCGCGGCAGAAGCCTCACGAGCCGCGACGAAGGGAAGAGGTCCCGGAGGTCGAACAGCGACGACAGGCTCACTCCTTGCTTAACCATCTTCAGGAACGCGGCTCTCTCGGGCAGCTTGTCGCCGAAGATGGCGCGCACGGCCAAGTCTGTCATGAACACGTCGAGCAGCTCGTTGACGTTCACGAGTCCGCCACCGGACGCCTGAACGGACGACACGAGGCGGGCCGCCTCCTCCTCGCGGATGCGTCGAAACGCCTCGACGCGCCGTGCGCTGAGCAGCTCCGTCATGAGGATCCGGCGAAGCAGGCGCCAGTGGTCGCCGTAGGGCGCGAATATGATCCCTTGGCCATGCCTCGAGAGCTCGTCGATGCCCGGGCTGCTTAGCCGCTCCGAGAAGATGGCCTCGTTGCCCTTGTAGATCTCCCTCACGGCCTCGGCGGAGGAGACGACGACGGCCACGCGCTCGCACACCCGGAGCAGCATCAGCGGGCCGTGCCGGAGGGAGAGGTCGCGCATGGTGCGGTGCGGGAGCCCGCGCACAAGGTGGTGCAGGCTGCCGATCACCGGCAGCTGCCACGGGCCGGGAGGCAGCCTCAGGTGGGGATGCCGGGTGCCGCCGCCGGAAACGGCGTGTAGAGCGGCATAGAAGAGGAGAGCCAAGAAGAGGCATAAGCCCAAATCGTAGTATGGCACCGTTAACAGATCCATGGGTGGAAGTGGAATGGCGGGAGAGTGTGCAGACTAGCAGACCAACAATGCCTATAAACACGATCAATCGAGCATCACATGGACTCGATCGGTTTGTGTGAAGCAATAGTGATGGCCAGAAACGCACGGTGTGAGCTTTAAATGCACACAAAGTTCTGAGTACGGATTTCTAGCTCTCGGGGTCTCTTTATTTATTTATTTCAAAAATCATGTTACAAATTATTAAAAATCTAAAAAAAATTATGTAGTCAATGATGTATCCTATAAACGTGCGTAACTTTAGTTTAAAATACTTTGTACAATAAACTACGCAAAAATGAAAAAGGTACATATCTATGTAAAGTTAACAATGCTTATTCTCTAAAATCCAAAATTTATCAGATTTGTCATTTTTGTTTAGCCAAAATTTAATGAATTTTGTGATTTGCATGCATGTAGGACTAGGATCCATCATTTACTACATCCGGATTTTTTTCCAGATTTTTAAAAACATGTAAAAATATTTTTTAATTTTTTTAAAATAAAGGGGTCAGAACCGGGAGCCAAAGAGAATCTTCCCAAAGTTCACCACTTCATTACAAGACCATATTTTGGTTAAATACAAAAAAGAAGGTGACCCGTATAAAATTGCTAGCATACTAGTAGATGTTAGTCAGATGATATTTCACGAGCGACTTTAGTTATTTTGTGTTGTGATTTGTGAAGCAATATGTAAGGTGAAGCTCGCGAATGTAGCATGTTTAGATGAAAGGAATATAAAAAACGAGGAGGTATTGCTATGTCAGGGGTAATACTCAGGGTGAAGTAAGTAATTAATTAACTTAAGAACTTCTACTACAATTATTTGCAACTAATGCTTCTGAATCGTTTATACTCAACAAATGCATCGTAAGAGCGAAAACAGATCCACCAAAATCACGTGGCATTGACCAATTTACCTTGCGCAAACTATTGGTTCAAAGTTTCCAGGTAATTGGACCGGAAATGACCGGTAATTTTCTACCTACCTTCGAACATCCGCCATTCTGTGCTACGATCCGACGTTTTTTAGCGGGGGTGGAAATAAACGGGGAACCAAGCGAGGCCTAAGTTTTTGCCTCACGCCCCGGGCCAAGGACATGGTGGCTTGGGGCCTGTCTGCGCCACTGTTTCAAACTCCGACAGTCGTCAAACAATTGTAAGAAAAAAACAACCAGTGTATTTTTGGCCGATACATGTTAATTCGCGTTGCCCTTTAACTATGTCGCGATTTTATCACATGTCAAAAGGCCTCACGGTTTATTTGTTTTCCTTACCCACTGAACAAAATTCCATCGATTTTGTCCGGGCCTCGCGATATCTCCTCTTTTCAGAATTCATATGCATCTCTATAGCGTGCATCTAGTACCAAATCCTTCTTAGTTAAAAAAAAATACCAATCCTTTTTTCAAAAATAATTTTACATCCTCTTAGTTGATATGTCTATGCACAAGAGTCACCAACTAGTATATACATGCATAAGAGGAAAAAATGAAAAATAAATTGATATAACTTACACTTTATGCTATTTATGTGCATGAATCATTTTCACAGGATGTCCTCAGTGCAGCACTCGACACCACTACAACTATTCTGCAATGGGCGCTGGCCGAACTAATGGCAAACCCAAGGGTGATGCATAGAGTGCAATCAGAGACACGCCGTGTTCTCACACAACAAGCCACAATACAAGAGTATGCGCTAAAGGATATGCACTACCTCAAGGCAGTTATCAAGGAGACGTTGCGACTGCACCCTCCCGCCTCGTTCTTCCCTAGAGTGTGCCTGCAAGACTGCAAGATTCATGGATATGACTTGCCACGGGGGGTAACTATACTCACCAATGTATGGGTGATCTCTAGGGACCCAAAATACTGGAATGAGCCAAAAAAGTTCAAGCCGGAGAGGTTTGAAGGCGACGACGATGTCGATTTTAGAGGCTTAGACTTCGAGTTCACTCCTTTCGGGGTCGGACGGAGGATTGGCCCGGACATAAGCTTTGCACATGCAAGTATTGAGATAGCTCTCGCTAGCCTTCTTTACCATTTTGATTGGGATCTACCCACCGGAGTTGACCCGGAAAAAATTGACATGACAGAGGTGTTTGGAGTCACTCTTAGCCGGGAGGCCAACCTATTTTTGCATCCAATTCTGCATGTTCCTCTCTAGATGCTTGATCACTTATAGATGAATAACATGTGTGAAACCGCATGCTCTTAAAAAATAAGCATGCAACATATTTGTATACTAGAAGTATACCCGCGGTTACAGCGGGAATCTCTTTAAATTTTTACTATGTAAACGAAATGGTTATAAGAAGCATAAAATATTCAATTGTCAAGATTCAGTTGATCATAATAGTTGATACACTAAATTTAATTCGTGTGAAATTGTTGAATAGTTGAGGACTAAATATGAGTGACTTGGACAATTATATGGCTGAAAAAAGATGACATGAATAGGTTGCACGAAAGATGTACTATTATTAATTATTGTTAGTAGAGATGACATGGACAATTGATTGGCTAAAATAGTCGGTGATGTGGATAGATTACATGTTGAGATAGAAAAATAATGAATGCATCTTAATGGAATTTTGCTTTATAATAAGAATAGATTAAACATTAAGCGCATAAGCTTATGTCATTGTATTATGTACTTCTACAAATATAGTTCAATATACATATAGCGTTTAGTCCTATGCTCCAATCCACCTCAAATTTCGCATGGTAGAATGGTCACAATACCCTCGCGTGGGACTCCTGTGCAGAGCTCAGGGATGACAGGTGTGCCGGGTGTCAATGCTTGGGGGAAAGAAAAAACAATAGAAAACGGGGGGAGAAGGAAACGGTCCGGTGCAGGGTGGATCTTCCTGGGCCGCTTGGCAGCCGCGTGCACTGAGGAGGGGACATAAACTGGGCCGAAAAGGCCAGCTCGGTCTGCTCCTTATTTTGTTCTGTTGTTCTTTTTTGTTTTATGGATTTAAGCATTATAATAGCTCAAAACACATCAAATAAATCTAGGAAAAGGTAAAAAGAAAAATATTTATATCAGGACTTATGTAACAATTTTTCCTTTGAACCTAAAAAAACTTATATGCACTTTGGCCGTGTATGGCTCTTTATGCAATTTCCAAAACTTGTTTAGGTTTTAAGTTAATTTGCCCAAGTTTTCAATCTTCTGAAAAAAGTTTACGCAGCATGACTTGAAATGCATATGGTGACATGAGTGTATTTTCCAAAGTTCTCAATCTTCGGGAAACGAATTTAGACAAAGTGGTACATGGTTACGGTGGAACAAATCACATTTAGAATACTTAGACTAAGGGGAACAAAATATTACTGCTAGCGGAACACCTCACAACTATGAGACGATAATTACAGCCTAAGCGAGATAAATTAGCCCAAGGTAAAACACAAAAGTGAACATAGAAAAAGTGAGAGTGCTTATGGAAAGCTAAAACATAGCCCGAGTCCCAGGATGGACTGTGTGTTCTGGCCGTAGCAGCAGGCAGCACTGGTCACAGGCACAGCCATGGACAATGCAATCATGGCGACGGCCGGAGAGTCAGTGAGCGCAGAGGATTCATGGAGAGGATGGCGAGCGAAAGCCTGGCCAGCTGCTGTTCCCTGGCCTGGCCTGGCCTGCTAGTCTGCAGTACTATACGAGAGACAAGCCTGGCCTCCATGTGGACTGTGGCGATCTTTTTGGTGGATTTTGGGCTGGGCGCCTGTGCTGGTTTTGCTGTGGGCTGTGGCCTCCGCAGTGTGCACTACTGGTAAAAACTTGCTATTTACGCGGGAAAGGACGGGTACAACGTACACTTGTGTTGCATGAACCGGACACCTGCATGCGTCGTTCTTTTTTTTTTTTTGCGCAGAAGGATTACATTGCATTAAACCAAGATTCTTACAGAAAAGTCCAGACACACAAAGAAAATACAGATAGGTCCTCGCTGAACTCTGGCTTCGTCTCCACGGAGCAGACCGCTGCGCCGGCGAAACCCGCCGCCACTCCTCCACAAGCTTGGACACGGAGGCACCCCACGGCGACCAGGAAGTCGACCCTCCTCGGCATGACACCTCCACCCTGCACCACGGGCGGCGACGCCATCTTGGCCGACTGCAACTTCACCTTCGAAATCGACACAACGGCACCGCCGACTGGCCGGCACCAACAGGGGAACGACGAACTCGACGGATCCAAGGATCGGAGAGAAATCGAGAATGTACATTTGCTTTGGATGGATCGAGTACAAGTATGTACATCTACGCTCTATGGTATCGTATATGCATGCAGCTTTTGGCTTGCGGTGAGGAGTCGTCTTTTTCCGCGAGTATAGTGACAAAAGGTATTTTTGTCCGAAACTAAGCCATATGAATATAGTAGTAGTACACTCGAAGATGATGCCAGGAGACTCAGCTGACTTTTCATGATCGATCAGCTGTGTCTGGGCCATGCATATATACTTTGGACTCATGCACCGTCAGTACTGAGTACACGTAATGTGGCTTCGTCGTACAAACTGTTTTCCAAAAGGAGAACAGTAAATAGTACTCCCTCCGTTGTTGTAGCTAGCTCACACGTTGGTTAGGTGCAAATCAAATGAGTATACATACACATTAAAATATGTACGCATACATCTAAATACATGTGAATGTGTATAAATGGTAAAACATCTTATATTTAGAAACGGAGGGAATACTTCTAGGCCTCTCTTGATCTATCCGGATTTTGTCTTTCTTCCTTTGATTCTTATATTTTGCTTTTTGAACTACCAAAATGTTATATAACTTTGTATCTAAAAAAGTCTTTTAAGTATGCAATGACGTCATTCTCATTTTGACTAAAACAATATAGAGCTAGATATGTCTGTATCTTAGGGAGAAGTACTTCCTCAAGGTTGAGCATTTTCTTTTGTAATTGATTTTCTATTTATTTTTGAAGGCATTAAGAGGAATTTATTCGTGGGTGCCTTCATAAGTCTGTCTGAGTGAATGGAGACAAGTACTCCAAATATAGTATAGCAGGGTTGACTGACTTCGCGAATGAGTTCCAAGCTTTTTAAAAGAGTTTGAGCTCGGCCAAAGACTTGATCAACATCTGTTGGAAGCTTTGGCTTACTCTTTATGACTCTGGCACCTTCTTAATAGCAAACACAAAGTTATCTGCATATATAAAAGAAATTCCTTCTTTTTACTCAAAATATGAATCAACATGATATGTTGATGTAAGAACATATTAAAAAGAACTGGAGATAAGGGGCTAACCCGATGTATTCCTTAAAAAAAAGAATGCATAACTTGATCGATTCTGATCTTTGATATCACTAGCTTCAATCATATTACAAAAGGCATCATTACCTTGCCCAATATGCGCGCTTAATGTTGATCTAGTGGGGCTCTCTTTTTCTCTCTTCCTTTCCTCTCTCCCACCCCGCTCCGTTGAGAGTCGCCTGCTGCTCTCCGGCTCCGCTCCCTCCCCTATCCGGCGGCCTGGCCGGCCGGAGATGGTGGGGGAGGGGGAGGCCGGGCCTCCTCTGTATATTATAGTAGCTATAGCTGTAGGTTTGGGCCTGTGTGCTCGTCTGGCACCATGCCGTGTGGAGTTTTGCTGCTGGAGCTTGCGAGCTGCTCTAGGCAGATGGTGGAGGAGAGGTGGTCGCTGGAGCTCCGGAGGTCGGAGCCGACGGCGAGCTTGCACGTCCTCTCTGCGGCTCACTTAATAAAGCTCGAGTTATGTGGCGACCTGGGCACGTGCGGTGGCGGCGGTCGTCCTCTGCTTCTTCGTTGGCATGGTGCCAGTGACGAAAAGGAGGGTGCTGCGGCTGTCGACGGATTCGGGTGGCCGCAAGGAAGTCTGTTGCTGCAACTCGGAGAATCACACATGGCGGACGAGATCAGCCGCCGTGATCCATGGCTGGAAGGGCAGCCTCTCCAGGCGCCGAGTTTGGCGCTTCTTCAACCTCCTGCGAGGAGGCCCTGTGGAGGGCTCGTGCCGGCGTTCTTCGGCCTTGTTGCCCCAAGTGGCGTAGTCTCCGGTGGCAGTAAGGGCGGCCGGAGTTCGAGCTCTGATGCCGGTGGTGGAGCAGAGGGACCTGATCGCGTTTTCCTTCCGTTGACTAGGGTTCTTCTTGCAAAAAACGAGGACTGCGTTGTAATTTATGCAGCTAAGGCCCTCTGGGCCATTCCTTGTTCAAAAAAAAAAAATGTTGATCTAGTAGTTACCAGCTTCCGTAGAAGTTTAATCAGGTCTATTCCGCACACTAGCGAATATGCATGCGATATTGCTCCCCGCAGATCAAATATCAATCGGAAGGCCGTATATATCGTGCAAATGACGCGACACAGCACCGTAGCTGCATTTTGAGGATCCAATCGGCGGAGACAAGCGCCAGCGAAGAGCGGCGCGGGCCAAGGTGGGATCGGATCGATGGTCCACACTCCACAGTGTCAAGATTCAAGAACAAATTAAAGATCATAAATGTATGAGAGGCAGGGGGTGCCTGCAGAAACGTCTTGCATAGTCATACAGTGTCGAAAACGGGATAGATCGGCGCAGCAGCAGCAGCAGCCGGATGATTCACAAGCATGAGGAGATCAAACGGAAGATCTTGCTCAGCGCCAAGGAATGGTAGGCGGTGCGACTTGACAGTGAGCTGAGCTCTGCCTCTGACCGGTTGCAAGTTGCATCATGATCAATGCGTCGCAGCGACGTTGGCCCGCACGCCAAGCGATTTTTACTCCATCAGATGCAGGGGTCTGGGCGGGCACACGTGAGAAGACAAAAGTTCAAACAGGCAACGACATGGCCTCCGGCCGGTGTTGCACGAGGCCATGAATGGAAGAGCAAAGCAGCCGGGTCGGGTCAAGCTTTTCAACAAAGATGGGATGGAAAACATTCGCCGGAACGATGCGACGCTTTGCACGCTTCTGTGATAGAAAAAAGACCGGCCGGCCGGGCTGGATTTCCTCCATTCGCGCGCGAGACAAGGTACACCACCGTTGTCCTGTCCAAGTGCCATGCTGACATGTTTGCGTCGCGTACCAGTAGAGCTCATTGCTAGAACCTGGATACTGTTGGATATTTTGTGATCTAGGCTGCTCTCACTTAGGTCAAAAGTCAAAAATTACGGCTGTTATAGTAGGTCGGCACTACAGTAAATTGCTACAGTAAGCGGTGCTACAGTAGCTTAGTGTGTTGTCTTGATCGGAGACATCCAATTCTGATCCAACGGTGCTAGTTCCCCTAGTGTGTGGTGCTAAACAAATAAAAAGGGGTCAGATGACCCTAGAAGTTGGAGAACACACGGCAGTTTGCTCTCCTGTCTCTCTCTCACTCACTCTCCAACTTTCTAACTAAAAAGCCACCGATTAGGCTAGCACTAAAACACTAGGAAGAACTTCGCACCAATTGTTCCATCCCTAAGTGGTGTGAGCAATATTCGAAGGCATGGCATCTTTATCTTCAGATCAAGGTAATTTCTTTTAACCATCTTTAATTTTGTAGCTCAAACTTGAGCTAGTTGATCCTATAAGTTCACAACAATGGTATCAGAGCACTAGCTTCAAGTTTGAGCTCTCCTAAGCTCAAATTCTTGCTTGATCTGTTAAGTTTATGTGTTAAAATTCAAGATCAAGCAAGTTCTGTTGCTACTATCAAGCATGTCCTGGCTGTTCTATTAAGTTGTTCTTCCTAGTGATGATCATGTTTTGCTATAGCCCTGTTCTTGTTGAATTTTAGCCCTAAATTTTGAAGCTTTCAACACTGATGAATTAAATTAAGGCACTAGGGTTTGCAATTGATGAATTTTAAGTGGGATTGATGCACTTCAGTATGCTTTTAAGTATAATTCCCAATTTTATGAAACCCTAGAGTTAAAATTCCTCTAATTTCCCTCTGTAATTAAGCTAAGGTTATCAAATTAAGCAATTTTAAGTGGGGAATTGCTCTTCTGATGCAACTTTTAGAGAAATCCCCAATTTACCGAAACCCTAAATTATGAAAAATCCTCAAATCATGGAACCCTAACCCTAAATTGAAGTTTAAGGTGGCGGATTTACCTTATGGGCGTCGACGCCGTTGCTGGCCACGGCGGCGTTGGGGCCATCTACTTATGGGCAGATTTGCTCGGGCTCCTGCCCGAGTGATCTTGCCGTCCGCCGCGCCGGGCTGTGGCCGGTTCTTCTTCGTGCGCTCGTCGCCGTTGAACGCCGCTGCGGTGCTGGATGCGTAGGTCGCCGACGCCGTGGCAGGGACGCCTGCTCGTGCGCCGTCGCCTTGCAAAAGGCGCCGCCTGGAACCGCTCGACGGAGCTGCGCGCTGGCCAAAGCTGCACGCAGTTCCGGCGAGAGGATCTGAACGGCGCCGTTGTCTCCCTCCGCGCTGGTGCTCGCCGCCATCGCCACGTGCACTCGGTGCCGTCGCTGTGTGCTCCGACGCCATCGGGGAAGAAGTGGAGAGAAAGGGGATTAGGGTTAGGGTTGTGGCCGCGGGTGCGAGGGCGCACCGGCCTTATCCGAACGGGTGTGTAACCCGGCCGTTGGATTTGCATCCAACGGCTCGCCGTCCTCCCGCGCCGCTAAATGGGCTACGGCCCAGATGGGGTCAGGGGGAGCTGAAGGCTGGGTTGGGCTTTGCGGCCCAGTTCAGTGGATAATTGTTACTAATAAAAAAAAATTGGGGCTAAAATAAATGAATTTTCAGGGCTATTTTTCCTGTATATTTTAATTATGCTTATAATGTTTATTATTAGTCATGTTTTAGTTGCCATGCTTAGTTATTTGCATGTCTTTAATCATGTTTATTATCAAGTTTGTTTATGATTTATGAATTATGGTGATTTTTATCACTATGATCATTATGGAATAATGTTTCCGCTGCGAAATAAAGTTTAATGCATCCTCAAATAAAGTGTGGTTTTATGCTTTGTCATTCTGACCAAAGTTGTTTGACGGGCATTTTAACCGCAAAATTCTTTTATTGATCCGTTTCACTTCTGGCCAAAGCTGATGTGAACCGGGTTAGTAGAGGAAATTAATGAATGAGGATTATTAATGTGTGGCTTTTGTTTATCAATTTGGCCAAAGCTAATTGATGAATATTTGTCCACAAAATTTTGTTGTTCATTTTCATCTCTGGCCAAAGCTGTTTTGAATTTGTTCAATAGAATTTAATAATAATTATGATGATGCTTACTAAAGCATTTTGAATTTTTCTTTTGCAGCAACTAATGTCTCTAATATTGCTGGAATGCTAAATGGCATCGAACAGCTAAATGGTAGCAATTATGTTGTATGGAAGGAGAAGCTGGAGATTACGATGGCCTTACTAATATTGATTATGCTCTCCTTAATGATCCTCCTGAGGCACCTAAAGAAGATAATGAAAATTATGAAGCCCTCAAGAAGGAATATGATGTTATTAAGGCCAAGTGGGATGACTCAAATCGCAAGTGCCTTATGATGATAAAGGGCTCCATTACACAGAGTATGAGGGGAGCCCTTCCTGACTGAGACAGCTAAAGGGTACTTTGCAAAAATTGAGCATCATTTAAAGGGTCTTCTAAAGTTTATGCAACAAGCCTTATTCGAAGACTAATTGATGAAAAATATGATCCCACTGGAAGCCTTCGAGAGCATATTATGAAGAAGTGCAACATGGCCGCCAAACTTAAGTCTATGGAGATGGAGATTTCTAGTGGTTTCCTCGTCCATTTTATTATGTCATCTTTGCCTCCTCAATTTGATCCATTTATGATCAACTATAATGCGATGGATGTCAAATGGGAGATTGATGAAATGATGGCGCGATGTGTGCAAGAGGAAGAAAGGCTAAGGCTGACAGAATTGAGCATATTAATCAGTTTGCTCATTCACAAAAGAAGAGGTATAAAAAATTTGTGAATGAGTATATGAAGCCCAAGCCTAATAAGTTTAAGGAAAAAGGCCAATCTTCAAAAGGTTCACAGCAGAAGAAGCCAGAAAGAGCGCCTAATGCGGAAGAAAATAAATCTAATGCTTGCCACTTTTGTGGAAAAGGTGGACATAAGCAAAAGGATTGTTTTGGCTTCAAGAGATGGCTCAAGGAAAAAGGTACCGATGTTATTACTTTTGTTGAAGAATCCCTTTATGTTAATTATGCCACCAATACTTGGTGGATTGATTCAGGTGCAACAATTCATATTGCAAATTCGTTGCAGGGATTCAATATGAGGAGGACCCTAAAAAGAGGGGAAAGAACAATTAGAGTTGCTAATGGTGTTGAAGCTTATGCCGAGGCGCTTGGAGATTTCACTCTCATACTTCATGGTGGTTTTAGGCTTCAACTAAATAATGTTCTCTATGTACCCTCGATGAAACGGAATTTAGTTTCCGTCTCATGTTTAGATGATGATGGTTATGTGTCACTTTGGGAATAAGCAATGTATAATTATGTATGACAATAATAATGTTGGTCTTGCTTGTCGCAAGACAAACTTTATGTAATATCCCTATGTGATGATATAAATAATGTGGGTTCTACCTCAAATTAAATGTCGGTACCAAACGCAAACGTAATGATAATGAGACTTCTTCGAAATTATGGCACTATCGTTTAGGCCATATTTCGAGGGGGAGAATTGAGCGTCTCATTAAAGATCAAATTCTTCCTTCTCTTGATTTTACGGATGCGGATGTTGATCATTGTATTGATTGCATCAAAGGAAAATATGCCAAGAAAATTAAGAAAGGTGCAAATCGAAGCACGGGAGTTTTGGAATTAATTCATACGGATATATGTGGTCCGTTTAATGTGAGATCGGTGGATGGTTTTAATTCATTCATAACGTTCACCGATGATTTCTCCCGTTATGGATATATTTATCAAATTAAAGAAAGATCAGAGGCATTAGACAAGTTCAAGATTTTTAAAGCTGAGGTTGAAAATCAATGTAATAAAAGAATTAAAGTTGTAAGATCTGATCGTGGTGGAGAATACTACGGCAGACATACTACTTATGGCCAAATTCCTGGACCGTTTGCAAAATTCTTACAGGAAAATGGCATTATAGCCCAGTACTCAGCACCGGGCGAACCTCAGCAAAATGGGGTGGCTGAAAGGCGAAACCGCACACTTATGGATATGGTGCGGAGTATGTTAAGCCACTCCACTCTACCGGTAAATTTATGGATGGAAGCCCTTAAAACAGCAGCACATATTCTTAACAGGGTTCCTAGTAAATCGGTGCCCAAAACACCGTATGAATTATGGACTGGGAAAAAGCCAACCCTGAATTATTTTCATGTATGGGGCTGTCCTGCTGAAGCAAGGATTTTTAATCCGGTTATGGGAAAATTAGACCCCAAGACAGTCAGTTGCCATTTTATTGGTTATCCTGACAAATCTAAAGCATATCGATTTTATTGTCCAAATCAGGCAACTAAATTTGTTGAAACAAGACACGCAGTGTTTCTGGAAAATGATGTGATGAGGGGGAGCGTAACACCTCGGGAAATAATTTTGGAGGAAAAACGGGTGTATGTCCCGGCTCCAATAATTTTAGAACCTATTTTCCCGGTGTCTGCTGATATTGCACCTCCTGTGAATAATACACCTGCTGAGACTCCTGTGACTATTTCAGATGTCACACCTGATGATACTTCTATTGAAGATACTCAGCAGCCTCAAATTGTTGATGATGTGCCAAATAATGAACCACTCAGAAGGTCACAGCGGGCTAGAAAGTCTGCTATTCCTGATGATTATTTCACTTATATGAGTGAGGATGTGAATGAGTCAATATTGAATAATGATCCCACCTCATTTAAAGAAGCATGCAAAGTAAATATTCGTCTGAATGGCTTAATGCCATGAAAGATGAAATGAAGTCCATGAGCATTAATGATGTATGGGACTTAGTAGAAATTCCCAAAGGAGCTAAAATAGTTGGAAGTAAATGGGTCTATAAGACCAAACGTGACTCCAAGGGAAATATCGAAAGGTTCAAAGCCAGACTTGTGGCAAAAGGTTTCACTCAAAGAGAAGGGATTGATTATAATGAAACATTTTCACCCGTCTCTACCAAGGATTCATTCAGAATAATTATGGCACTTGTGGCTCATTATGATTTAGAGCTACACCAGATGGATGTTAAAACGGCATTTCTAAATGGTGACTTGCATGAAGATGTATACATGGCACAACCGGAAGGTTTTGTTGTGGAAGGAAATGAACATTTGGGATGTCATCTGAAGAAATCCATCTATGGCTTGAAGCAAGCATCAAGAGAGTGGTATTTCAAATTTGATCAAGTCATAAAGGAATTTGGTTTTAAGGAAAATAAAATGGACAATTGTGTTTATGTTAAGTTCAGGGGGAGTAATTTTATCTTCCTGATATTATATGTTGATGATATACTCTTGGCCAGCAGTGATATAAATATGCTAATGGAGACCAAGAAATTTCTGTCATCTAAATTCGATATGAAAGATCTCGGTGAAGCAGCTTATGTTTTAGGAATTGAAATTCACCGGGATAGATCCAGAGGATCTTGGGGCTATCTCAGAGAGCATATATTGAGAAGGTACTGAAAAAGTACAACATGCATAAGTGCTCAGCCTCGCCTGCTCCTATTGTAAAGGGCGATAAATTTGGGACTTTTCAGTGTCCAAGAAATAATTATGAATCTGCGCAGATGAAGTTGTTCCCTATGCATCAATTGTTGGGAGCATTATGTATGCACAAGTATGCACTCGCCCTGATTTAGCATTCGTGACCGGGATGCTTGGCAGATATCAGTCTAATCCAGGTCAGGATCACTGGAAGGCTGCTAAAAAGGTCTTGCGTTATTTGCAAGGTACTAAAGGCCTCATGCTTACTTATGAGAAATCTGATAACCTTGAAGTGGTGGGTTATTCGGATGCTGATTTTGCGGGGTGTGTTGACACTAAGAAATCCACATCAGGTTATATTTTCACCCTCGCAAATGGAGCTATATCATGGAAAAGCTCAAAGCAAACTGTCACTGCATCGTCGACAATGCAGGCAGAATTTGTAGCATGTTATGAGGCTACCGGGCAGGCGGTATGGCTGAAGAATTTTATCCCGGGACTGAGAGTGATTGACAGCATTTCCAGGCCTCTCACTCTGTACTGCGATAATCAACCCGCAGTGATCTATGCGAGTAACAACAAGTCAAGTGGTGCTGCCAAACACATTGACATTAAATTTCATGTTGTGAAAGATAGAATCCAGGATCAGACAATAAATGTCAAGTACATCAGTACTAAGTTCATGTTAGCGGATCCGCTCACAAAAGGCTTACCACCCAGCGTATTCAGAGAGCATGTTGCCGGCATGGGTTTGGTTGAAAGCTTTTAATCCTGGAGAAGTTGGAACTATTATGGCACCATCTCCCCAAAGAGGCTCATTTTGAGATCGAGTGGGAACCATAGTCACTTGGTTTAACAGTACTTAATTGACTGTTGTAATCTATTGTCTTGGTGTACCATTTTATCAAAAGATGAGTCTGTAATGTTTATGATGTTTATGTAAAGAATTATGTAAATAAAGTTAATGTATAATGTGAATAAAGTTTATGGAGCTCATAAATTAATGAGGTTCATTTTGATATGAAGTGATACTATAGTCACTGGATTAAATGGTACCTAATAGACCGTTATAATCTTTTCGTCTTAGTGCATTATTTTGTTGAAAAGTGAGCTTATAATGTTCAGCCTTACGATCAAGGGGGAGAATGTTGGATATTTTGTGATCTAGGCTGCTCTCACTTAGGTCAAAAGTCAAAATTACGGCTGCTACAGTAGGTCGGCGCTACAGTAAATTGCTACAGTAAGCGGTGCTACAGTAGCTTAGTGTGTTGTCTTGATCGGAGACATCCAATTCTGATCCAACGGTGCTAGTTCCCCTAGTGTGTGGTGCTAAACAAATAAAAAGGGGTCAGATGACCCTAGAAGTTGGAGAACACACGGCAGTTTGCTCTCCTGTCTCTCTCTCACTCACTCTCCAACTTTCTAACTAAAAAGCCACCGATTAGGCTAGCACTAAAACACTAGGAAGAACTTCGCACCAATTGTTCCATCCCTAAGTGGTGTGAGCAATATTCGAAGACATGGCATCTTTATCTTCAGATCAAGGTAATTTCTTTTAACCATCTTTAATTTTGTAGCTCAAACTTGAGCTAGTTGATCCTATAAGTTCACAACAGATACAACTGAACATGCTTTTTAATTCGATAAGAAAACTCATATATTCATAATTTGGGGGGAGATAGAGACAAATCACAGAAAAAATCGTAGTAACTTACGATGTGCATTTTCTTAAAATACCTTCACAAAAATCAGAAAAGGAGCTTACCCACAGAAAAGTATAGCGCAAGTTCTGTAATTTATGTACTCCCCTCCGGTCGCACAAACTGTACTAGCGGAGAAGAAAACGCATACACACTGGCGACACAAATTTCGGATCGGAGGGAGTAACAAAAATCCATCCTGTGACTTTCACGCATGTCGCGAATGACCCGCCAGTATACAAAAATGTACAAGGATAATTTTCTACCTAATACTTGCATTCCGTGTAACAAAAGAACAAGAACTTCTCATGTACGTTCTCCCGTTTCGAATTAATCGACGTGGATTTAGTAGAAATTAATTTAGAACAGAGGGAGTAAATTATAAGATTTTTTTTGTATGCGCAGTAGAGATAGACGGACCCGGCTCTACATTAATTTGGGGTCGTATGTAAAAGACTTTATGGTATGGGCATGTCATTAATGGTCATGTTTTTGCCAAAATCACCGATCCACAAATCCGCACACATAGTCCACCTAGTAGAGTTTGTCATATTTTTTCATTTTCAAAAACCTAAATTTTATCAGATTTGACATGTGTAGTTTATAATAATACGATTTTTGGTTTGAGATTTGTAACACCTGTAGAATTTGACATTATCTATACTTACGAATTATTCTATTTTTGTTTGAAACTTACAAATGCCGATTCTGAGTTTTTAATAGAAATGGCATCCATGGTAGCTCGGGCTCCATTCTGGCGTCTCCTCTTCGGTAAAATAGTGGGACCTAGCTCTATCTTTGGGGTGGTATGCTAAAGATGTTTTTGTATGGGCTTGTCACAAATGGTCATGTTATTTTCAAAACAGAATATGACCGATCCGAATATCCGTACAATTTTTCAACAATTTTTTGAAATTACTACAACAGTAAAAGACCGTTTTGTATACTCGGTCTGAGTTGAACTTAAAATGTACCAGTTCCCCAAACTTTAATGTACTAACCAAGACGGCAGGGCACTGCAGAGGATGTCCTCCTATTTCTTGCTCACCTGTTACCTCCAAGAGCTTCTTTAAAACCAAACTACCATGAGCGACAGTGGCGGCGCCAGTAGGGGGTCGAGGGTGGTCGACCGACCCGGCTCAGCTCGAGCGAAAAAATTAACAGGCGAGAAACAGCGACCGAGCAGAGCATCCCCGACCCGCCCGAGCCCGACCTTGCCCTGTTCGCCCCTACCCGAATCCCCATCTCTCCCGCGCCGCAACTCCCCGCCCGGCCAGCCCCCGCCGGCCAACGCCCCCCCCCCCCCTCCGGCCACCGCCACACCCTGCCCGCCGCGAATCCCCGCCGCCAGTCCCTGCCCCGGCGCAGCTGCGCCTTATTCCTGCTCCGAGCTCGCCCGGTCGCCGCGAATCCCCGCGCACCGCTCCGAGCTCGCCCTGCTCCGAGCTCGCCTGCCCGCCGCGAATCCCCGCGCACCAGGACCTCGCCCCCGAGCTCGCCCGGTCGCCCCCGCCGCACATCTGCGCGCTTCCTGCCCCCCGCCACTACTCTGTGCACTTGAATCTTGATTACATAAACTATGTTTATTTCTTGTTCTTTTTAGTTGTACTTCACTGTATTCTGGTTTTCCATTTTATGTTATTAGCTTACTCTAGGTCGGTCGAAAATTGTGGATCCTTTTCTGTTTAGCATTGTAGGTCTAGCAGTTTTCTTTGAAGAAAGGGTATCTTTTCAAATTTGCAACATCTGTTTGTGTTATGAGTGGGCATGGTAAACTATTTAAAAAAAATATCGGTTTTTTCCCATGCCCTTAATGATGAATGCGGACTTAAGTTGTCTAGTGCCCTGTTCAGTCCCTCTCTAGTCATTGATCTGTTAAACATCTAGTCTTACCATTCGAATTCACACTCTTTTAGTGATGTACTAGTAAGTTGCGGTAAAATCAACCTGTTTGGGAGTTACATCTTGCTATATAGTGTTTGTTTATATTGTTTTTTCTCTGACCAGTGAGGGAACACCAAGAAAGGATGCCAAGAAAGGATGGGAGCAGTTCACTGATTAGTATTTCTTCTCTGGGGAAACTCAGCCCAAGCAAAGATAAGGTATTCATCTGGAACTTTGCATACTGTAATGACATGGTATGCCCAGAGGACAGTTTCATAAGCTGGTCATTATTATATCTGCAACTTATTATTTCTGATCGTTCTTTCGACTTCAGAAACACATAGACATTCAGACTTAATTTCTGGCCAACATGGATTCAACTTAATGGTAATATCTTCTTATCAAAATGTAGCACTATTCTTTATGTAGTTTTCTTGTTCTTTGTAGTCAGTTTATACTTGTGCTTGATGAAATATGAAATTGAATCTGTTTGAACCTTTTTTGTGTTGAATACACTTGCTTTTTTGCCTAAATTTTTTTTAGACCTTATTTGTTCGACCCGGATCAGTTCAATTCCTGGCTCCGCCACTTACGAGCGACATTGGGATATAACCGTTTCCCAGTTCATAAAGCCACACACACCAAACCCTTCTTCAGTTCCGCTCTTCCCTTGTTTTCCTTTCTCCAGTTCAAGTACAACAATAATGGTCATCAGTAAGCTGGCCTTGAGCTCCCTGTTCCACACGAAGGCCAAGGAGGACACCTCGGCGGCGGCCGGCGCGCCTGCATGGGCATGGCCGTCGTGCATGCTCCCAAGAACACAGTCCTTCCACGCTGCGCCACCGCCGCCACCCGGCGCACGCACGCTCGCCTCGATCTTCCTCGACTCCGCCCAGAGCTCCTTCACGAGCTCCTCTGCGCGGCGCGACTGCTCCGGCAGCCTCTCCACGACGGCGTCCGAGGCGTCGGCAGGGGGCGACGACACCGACACGGCAGTGGTCGCCGACGACGGCGCCATCGTGGGGGGCCTCCTCCGCTCCTCCGACCGGCTCCTCTTCGACCCGGGCGCGTCGGGGGCCACGAGGTCCATACTCGAGGAGAAGTCGTCGGCGGAGGCGTTCGTGGGCGGCCTTGCGGTGGCGTTCGAGTCGGCGGACCCGTACCGGGACTTCCGGGCGTCGATGGAGGAGATGGTGGCCGCGCACGGCGTCGCGGAGGGCTGGGGCTGGCTGGAGGAGATGCTCGGGTGGTACCTGCGCGCCAACGGCAGGGACACGCACGCCGCCATCGTGGCGGCGTTCGTCGACGTCATCGTCTCCATCGCCGACCCGGCCGGCGGGTCCTGCTCGTCCCGGAGCTCTTCCTACGCGTCCGTGGATGGAGAGTAGTAGTACTGGTTATGTTGGGAAAAAGGGATTTTCTCCAACTCATGTGGCGTATCTCGAGCCGTTAAATTTGTCGAGCTAGGTTATGCACGATGGCAAAGTGTAGTACTTTCATCAACCTAATTAGCTCCAGGTCGGCCTCGACGGATAACAATGTCGCACGACATGATTTACCTTTTGCTATCAACTGAGATCTGATGAGAAGATGCGAAAATGTACGTACACGGTCCCCAATAGCAATAGGCCACCCTGAGTGCCCACAGCAAGTAGCCAGGCTAGAAATTATTGTGCTGCAAGCGGCCCATCGCCGTACAATACGTCGCCAAGAATAGCAATCGGAGGAGGACGATGCTTTGCCGATTTCAGTGATGTCAAACGTTACGCGAAGCGTGGCTGGGCGTGCAATCCGGTTTGCAAGCTTTGTTTAGCAACAAATGAGACCCTGCCTCCACCTGATGCTCAGCTGTCCGTTTTCTGTTCAGATTTGGAACCGAGTTCAAGCAAAACTGCAGATTAATTTAGACCCAAGGCCGGTAGTCAGTGGTGGTTCCAACAGGTTATGTTTCGGCCTAAGAATGCAGCCAGATCTCTCAACGCTGTCATCAATTTGGTGTGCTGGTCCATCTGGATTGAGCGAAACGCCCGCACTTTCAACAACGTTTGCTCATCTGTTGCTGTGGTTTTTAACAAGATCGTTGATGAAGCGGCTACCTGGCATCAAGCTGGCCGAAGAAGGATAGGAGCTTTGGGACAAAGACCACGAGAGCCTGATTAGAGCATCTCCAGTCGGGGCGCCTAAAGGCCTTCCGGATGGGTCATTTGGGCGCTGTCCGGACGGCCTGCTGCTTTTAGGCGCCATCGCTCTCCACTCGCGGCGCCCAAAAATTATTCGAATTCGAAATTTCGATACGAAAATGCTTACATGTCATTGATAATTCGTTGAAAACTAACATTTCATTGAAAATTCGTTGAAAACTAACATAATTCATGCAAACTTAAATCTGAACCTAAATCTAATATTAGGTAGGGTGGCACGCCGGGCACCGGCAGCCCGGGCAGTCGCCGGCGAACGCGGCGGCAAGCACAGGACCTTGGCGGCAGCTGGAGCAGAGTCAGTTGATGTAGCCGGTGGTTGGCGACGGCGGGTTCGTCGCCCATCCCTCGGGAGGCGAGAGTTTGCCGGATCCGGCGTGTTGGTGCAGATAAGCTCCCGCGCCTCCGCTTCCGTGAGAACGTCTGCAGGTGGAGGAGGAGGAGGTGGCGGTGGCGGAGTCGCGCGAGAGGAGGAGCCGCCCGCCTCGTGGTCGTTCGCCGCTGGACGGATGCGTGGAGGCGAGCGTCACGAAGATGTTTTTCCAACTCTTCATCGCGCCGGCGGATCCTCCGGGCCGCCGACGCCGCCTGGAGACGCTCACGCTCTTCCTCCGTCAAGGAAATGCTGGGGATGCGGCGAGGGGCCATTGTTTGTGGATAGACAGGGAGGAGAGGAGATGTGCCGGAGACGACGAGGAACCTGCTCCATATAGAGGCCGGGGAGGCGAACGGATGAGCTCGCCTTAACTCCGGCCAGCCAACGGCCCGCCTGCCACACCATTTACGGCGACGCTTCAAAAGGCGCGCTCGCCTGCATTGACGCCGCCGTGGCGCAGACGCTTCGTCGTCGCAGAGAAGTGAAGCGACGCGTCGCTGCGCCCGGCAGGGAAACCGAGACGCCGCCCGCCATTAATTCAGCTGACCAGGCCGTACTCGGCCTCGTGTCTCACTGGCAGGCGTGGCCCGCGCGTCGGAGGGGTACGTGACGTCGCGCGTCGTTGTGTCCGGGGCCGCCGAGGCGTACCCAAGATGAGGGCGTGGGCTGGGCGCGCCGGACCCAATTCGCGTTTGGGCACCGCGAGTGGGGTCCGGCACGCCCCAAAGGCCTTTAGACGCCCTGACTGGAGATGCTGTTAGTGTACTCTTCTTGTTACTAGCTGTCGTATAGTATGTTTGTTCGTGTGTATTTTTCGTCGTGTTACACTTATAAAACGTTATTCTTTATTCTTCTATACAAAATGAAGCAGCGCTGCTGTTTCCCGTCAAATTAAAAACGTTACGCGAAGCCCGCTGCTGACCATCAACTCCTTCGACTGCACTATTGCACAGACACAAGCAACGAAAAAAATAGTGCGCTGTAACAAAGTAGCTCATGCTTTAAAAGACGCTATTAGCGTGCTATATTGCGCTATAGCTTGCTATTAGCGAGAGATTGTACACGATTTATTTAGCGAGACAATTCTCAAAATATTATAGCATTATATTAGCGACGGTATAGCGCACTATTTTATTCCATGGACACAACACATGCCCGAGAGAAGAATCGACAACACACGAACTGCTTCATTTGCTGCTTTTATTTCCGAATGTGCCTATCGATTTTCGCCTACATTTTGTTCTTTTCTGATACCATTACTGTAGTTTCACAACCGGTTGCTGATCGACTGATACAATAAACCAGAGAAAACACAAGCTTGTAAAAGGAACAATTCTTTAGGCTAAATGGAAAACAATCTTGAAAAAAAGGGTAAAAGGAAATGTAGAAAGACAAAAACGAAAAGACATATCAATGAAAACACAAAAAAAAAAAATGAAAGAATGAATGAAAAGGGAAGAAAAGATCAAATCAGATGATAGCAAGCACAATTCATAGGACCATATCAAAAAAAAATACATATGCAAAAATACTATAATCCACACAATTTTATTTATTGGTGATTAATCTGAGCAATGTTGTTCCAATAACAAGTATAGACATTAGACAATGGAAAGAATTTCTAAACAATTTTGACCAAGAGTAATGAATAATGCAATTGGTTTAGTTTATACTCCCAAAGTTTCATATACTAGAAACCACTATTGATATATTTGTGAGATTGTACTCTTTGCATATCTTTACTAGAAATACATATACATTATAAAGATTATGTATTGTAGAAAAAGTAGTTCTATAACAGACTTTTGGTATAAAAAATAGTTACTATATTTCAATGATATTCGTCACAAACAAAAAACACACCAACTAAATTTTAGGAAAATTGCTAGGTATGTGGTTAAACATCAACAGGTAGAAAATATACTTGTCATATTGAACATTATAAAAATAAGATTCAGATAAGTATAAAACTTTAGTAAAAATTGTATGAAAATTGTATTTGTTACAATCGCATGGGGCTAAAGATTTCCTAAGACCGCACCTAGCCGTGAGCACTAGAGCAACAACACCGGCCAGAATCGAGCGCCTTTATGTGATAGTAGACAAAGTAAGGATTGAGGATGACCGGAATAGAGAGTAGCTCCAAACAAGATGAAACCATAATGAATTTGTACAATAATTTAAAGGGTCATGTTTAAATTGTATATGATTAAACATCACTGAAATGTTCCAAATATGTGGGCAATCTACATGGAATATTTTGTAAATAACCAAAATTTGTATGACAATATTTTTGAAATAACCGGAATTTTTATGGCTCCGTTAAAAAAGACTTTTCGATGTATGAACAGTTCCTGTCTTCGAGTAAAAAATTGTGCACGAAGCTGGTTGTACAGAGTTGCTGGTAGTAACACTTTACATACGTAGACGTACAGTCTGTAATGTACTCTAATAAAATTCAAATATGTAGCTCGGGTACATGCACGATCCCCAACAACAATAGGCCACCTGAGAGCATCTCCACCGGGGCCTCCAAATAACCCTCCAAAGACCCATTGGGGGTCCGGACGCGAAAACACGCCAACAGCGGCACGCCCCAAAGGGTCGGGTCGAGCGAAATCGTGTCCGACACACTCGAAAGGGCATCCAAGTTTGGAGGCCCCCTCGGGGGTGCCGGACATGGGGCGGACATGCCCTCTGACAGGGCTGGCCCACCCATCATACACACAACGCCGGCGTGACCTGATTCATTTGCTCCCACACCCTCCTTCTTTTTCCTCTCACCGGCGATTCGCACCATCGCCGCCACTCTCGTCGCCGCCTGTTTGATTCGCACCTCGGGGACCAAGCCGCAGCGCTCACGCAGGCATGCCTGCCGCCGCTCCCCGCCGGTCTCCGACCTTGTCTAGCGCCGTAATGACGTGGGACACACGTTCATTGGGAGACCCCAAGAGGAAGGTATGAAGCAGTGCAGCAGCAAGTTTCCCTCAGTAAGATACCAAGATTATCAGATCCAGTAGGAGCAAGAAGCACTTCTGAAGGTTGTCAACGGTGCCAGAAAAGTACTTGCGTGTGGAAGGGAGTTCGGCTATTGACGTGGAACCTGCACACAACACAATCAAACTATTTTGCCCCAACGAAACAGGAAGGGTGTCAATCTTCCTGACTTGCTGAAAACAAAGGATTAAACGTATGGTGTGGAAAATAGTGTTTAATTGCAGAGAATGAAAAGGAACGATGATTGCAGTTGGTTGTATTATCAGTGTAAAAGAATGGACCGGGGTCCACAGTTCACTAGTGGTGTCTCTCCATAAAAGATAACTAACATGCTGGGTGAACAAATTACAGCTGGGCAATTGACAAAATATTGAGCGCATGACAATGCATATATATGACATGATGATTACTATGATATTCATGTGGGCATTACGACAAAATACATAGACCGTTATCCAACAGCGTCTATGACTAATAATCCACCGCCAGGTTGTCATACCGAGTTCCCCGTTGGTATTAAGTTGCAATCAACGGATAATCGCATTAAGTAATGTGCGTAATGTAAACAAATGCATTAGACCTAACGGCGCACCCTTAAGCTAAGCATCGGTTATTTTATCCCTAGTGGCAACAGCACATCCACAATCTTAGAAGTTGCTGTCACTCTCTCAGATTACCGGAGGCATGAACCCACTATCTAGCATAAATACTAACTCTTGGAGTTACAAGCATCTACTTGGCCAAAGCATCTACTAGTAACGGAAAGCATGCAAGATCATAAATAACATATAAGATAGATTGATAATCAACTTGACATAGTATTCAATATTCATCGGATCCCAGCAAACACAACATGTAGCATTACAATAAGATGATCTTGATCATGATAGGCAGCTCACAAGATCTAAACATGATAGCATAAAGTGGAGAGACAACCATCTAGCTACTGCTATGGACCCGTAGTCCAAAGATGAACTACTCACGCATCACTCCGGAGGCAGGCATGGTGATGTAGAGCCCTCCGGTGATGATTCCCCTCTCCGGCAGGGTGCCGGGAAGAGCTTCAGAACCCTCCCGAGCTAGGGTTGACGACGGCGGCGGCTACGGAACTTTTCGTGGATGGAGGCTCGGGTGTTTAGGGTTTTCCCGTGAAGATGAATAAATAGGCGAAAGGGCGGCGGCAGGAGCGACCCGAGGGGCCCACACCCCACCGGCGCGGTTGGAGGGGGGCCGCGCCGCCCTAGGGTGTGGCGCCCTCCTCGGTCGCCTCCGTCTCTCCTTCGGACTTCGTGTACGTGTTGGAAAAATAGGAGGTCCTGTCCAGGTTTCGTCCAATTCCGAGAATATTTCCAAACAGCTTTTCTGAAATACAAAAACAGCAGAAAACAGGAACTGGCACTGTGGCATCTTGTTAATAGGTTAGTCCCAGAAAATGCATAAAAATGCTATGAAGTGTATGTAAAACATGTAACAATTGGTATAATATCAACATGGAACATCAGAAATTATAGATACGTTTGAGACGTATCAAGCATCCCCAAGCTTAGTTCTACTCGTCCTCGAGTAGGTAAAACGATAAAAACAAAATAATTTCTGAGGTGACATGCTACCATCATAATCTTGATCAAATAGTATTGTAAAGCACATGTTATGAATGAAGTGATCCAGGTCAATGGTCTATAGTTTGCTAGCAAGTAGATAATGAGCAAACAACTGAATCATATAAGCAAAAACTTTTCATGAATAGTACTTTCGAGACAAGCATCAAAGAGTTTTGCATAAGAGTTAACTCATAAAGCAATAGATTCTAAGTAAAAGGTATTTAACCAACACAAAGGAAGATTTAAGCTTCAGCAATTGCTTTCAACTTTCAACATATATATCTCATGGATATTTGTCAACACAAAGCAATATAATAAGTGCAATATACAAGCATATAAAAATTGTTGCACCAAAGTTGACACTAGTGTTTGCTTCTGAGATAGAAAGAAGTAGGAAAACTGACTCAACATAAAAGTAAAAGAAAGGCCCTTCGCAGAGGGAAGCAGGGATTAAATCATGTGCTAGAGCTTTTTAAGTTTTTGAAATCATATAGAGAGTAAAAATAAGTTTTGGGAGGTGTTTGTTAATTGTCAACGAATCAGAAAATGGAAAGTACAATATGACCCCTGCCAACCAGACTTTTAAGAGCGGCTCCCATGAAGGACGTTATTTCTACCAGCAAGGCAGATCATCCCTCTTCTCTTTTGTTTACACATGCAGATATTTCACTGTTTGTCATTGCTTGACTGATAAATCAGGGCAAAAATGTGAAGAGAATTAAGCGGTTAAAGTTGTAATTAATTGGGACTGGGCACCCCATTTGCCAGCTCTTTTTGCAAAATTAATGGATAAGCGGATGTATATGCCGCTAGTCCGGTGGTAAAGTCTGTTTGACAGTTGACATAAAGACATCCACCCCGTCCTCATGAGCTTGGTAAACATTGACACAAAATAGGAGTAATAATTTTTGAATAGTTTAAAGGTAGCACATGAAAAATTTACTTGGAGTGGCAAGGAAATACCACATATAGGTAGTTATGGTGGACACAAATGGCATGGATTTTGGCTCAAGGTTTTGGATGCACGAGAAGCATTCCCTCTCAGTACAGAGTTTAGGCTAGCAAGGTTATTTGAAGCAAACACAGGATATCAACCGACACAGCAAGACTTATATGAAAACATATTGCAAGCATTATAAGACTCTACACTGTCTTCCTTGTTAACCAAACCCTTTTACTAGAAAATATCTAGACCTTAGAGATACCAATCATGCAAACCAAATTTCAACGAGCTTTACGGTAGTTCTTCATTAATAGGTTTTAACTACATGATACAAAAGCTTAAACATGAACTACTTGATAACTCAAAACAATTGACAAGTATCAAATTATCCAATACAGTGATCTACAAGAATATGTAAGCTTTTTCCATTATACCATCTACCACATGCAGCATTTTCTGTTCCAACCAAACACCAATCAACTTATTTCAACATAAACTCTCCAAACAATTATAAGTGAAGCAAGAGAGTACTTTCTTTAAAAGAACTAACAGCTCTGAATAAGAGATGCATGCAAAACAGGAGCTAAAAGCATAGCAATAGCTAGATAAGAATACTCAACAAGTATAAGTGAAGAATATGAGTATTCATATGAAAAAGCGGAGCGTGTCTCTCTCCCAATCAAGAATGCTAGGGTCCAATCAAGTTGACCATAAGAAAAATAAAATACTGAAAATAAAAGCACACAGACGCTCCAAGTAAAGCACATATGATGTGAAAGAATTAAAATATAGTTTCACTAGAGATGACCTGATAAGTTGCTGATGAAGAAGGGGATGCCTTGGGCATCCCCAAGCTTAGACGCTTGAGTCTTCTTGAAATATGCTGGGGTGATCCATGGGAGCATCCCAAGCTTAAGCTCTTCACTCTTCTTGATCACATTATATCATCCTTCTCTCTTGACCCTTGAAAACTTCCGCCACACCAAACTCAGTAATTCTCATTAGAGGGTTAGTGCACAATCAAAAACTCACATGTTCTATAAGGACACAAACATGACCGTTACTTTTAACATTAACTACTGCCACTGATGTTATGTGAAGCTCTTCACCCTAAAAAAAATTCCACTCAACACTAGTAAAAGAGAGAATGCGAAAAATAAAAGACAGAATCTGTCTAAACAGAACAGTCTGTAAAGACGAATTTTTTCGAGTCACTTACGTTGCTCAGATCGAAAAAATCAAAACTAACGAAAGATGCGTACATATCTGAGGATCACGCACAAAATTTGCAGATTTAAATAATTTTTCTGTGATTTTACAGAACTAAAACGGTGAACAGCAGAAATCTGTTCCTGCGTAGAAATCCAAATCTAACATCATCTTCCTATTAGAGGCTCCACTTGACACAACAATGCGACAAAATAAAGATACAACGGAATTTTTACAGAAGTAACACTAGTACAGAACGACACATCGGATACCCCTCTATGGAAACGGCATCAAAAAAGCAACGGTAAAACGACACTGTGCAGGGAAAATAAGACCCCGCGTCCGCGAATCGCGACACATCGGAAACGGTTAGATTAATTCAACCGTTTGCCATGTGAATACACAATATCGGCAACTGTTAAAATTTTGCTCCGTGTGCAATTTAAGGGCGGTCATATAAATACCCAAACCCTAACCTTTGCACCGCAGCTCCGTCCCCGACTCCCCGCCCCCGTCTCATTCTCTCTATCCTCTCTCCCCTAGCAGCCGTCGTTGATCTGCTCCTCCCTAGTGGTGGCCGCGCTGCAGCGAGCAGCAGTCCGAGCAGCCTTCCGACGGCGCCAACCAGGCTGTGGACGAGGCGTTGTTCTCCATGAGGTGGTGGCCTCCGGCGAGCAGACGCTGCTCGAGGAGACCGGCTAGATCTACGTCGGCGTCGCCCGTCACAAGCAGGCCTGCGTCATCGTCCGTGCAGGCTTAGGCGCCAGATCCCGCATCGCATCTGGTATACTCATGTTCTCCCTCAGAAGACAAATCTCAGATCTTATCTATTCCCCCTCCACCGTGTCACCGTGTCTCTCCTCTCTCCCTTGAAAAAACAGGCAGCGGCAGCAGCAAATGGACGCGAGGCGGCGGCTGGACCTCAGGCAACGGTGGATTGACCCTAGATGGCGACGGCCGCCGCTGCACAGGACCCTATCCTCTCTCCATCTTGGTCGGCGGTGGGGGCTTTGTTTCTGTCTCGACCTGAGTCAAATGGACAGAAGTGTCGGACATACTTATCCTCTCCCATCTCGCGTCCCGTCCTGCCTCTGTCTCTCCTCTCTCCCAACCCCTCAATCTCTCACTTCTCTGTTCGTGGTCGATCGGAAGGAGTATGTTGGGTGCTGGCCCGAGGTGCATGTGTTGCGGTGACTAGCTAGTGCTGCACGCGCCTGAGATCAGTCTCCTTTTATGTTCAGTATTGCATTATGTACCGGGTGCATGTGTTGTGGTAAAATCTTGCCGACTGAATTGGATTGGATCCCTGCTGCTGGCTTGCAGGTGAACAAGGTCAGCATGCCGCCCAACTTCACCCGAAAGGACCAGGACGGCAAGACGGTGTCACTCTCCAAGTTCAACGGCAAGCCCGTCGTTCTCTACTTCTACCCCGCGGATGAAACGCCCGGCTGCACCAAACAGGTCAATGAATTTTCCCACTGTTTTGTGCATCAGTTATTCAGCCCACCCGAAACTAAGTTGCCGACAGCATAGTAACAGTTTGCGAACGTATAAGTATCTCAAGCCAAGGTTTACTTTTAGTCACAGGAAAAAGAGAAAAGATGGGAATAATTTACCACTTAATTTGTTGACATGCTGACCTATTTCATCACTGATCATAAGAAAATATCAAGTGTTAGTCATAATTGGGTTCGTGCAAACACATGCCATCACTAAACTGAAGTTGCCAGCTCAGATGTGTGATTTCATAGCCACGTGAATATGTGAATCATATATACTGGAACTTTGAATCATATATACTTGTAGATTGCTTTTATTTTGCAATGGTCTTCATATCATATTTACATAAAGTCACAGGTTTTTACACAGAGCTGTAGTACTCACATCGGACGTAACTATTTGCACTTAATTAAATGATTGGTTTTGTGATAGCTGTAGTGACATGAACCTGTGCACCTGTGTTTTGTAGTACTCATTGGCAATCTCATAATGTTCTTTCCCATCCATGGCTTTCAGGTAACCTTTGTCCACTGCTCTTACGTATGCAACAAGTACTACCAGAAGTGAGCTAGCTAGCATGAGGGCACCTGCGACTTCTCAATAAAACAACACCATGTTATTGTGGCTCGAGAAGCTGATGTGCCTTTAGCATTTTTTTGTATCACGTAAGTGAATCTTGGATCCCTATTCTGCCTTCAAATTGTTTCATGTTGACTCAGAGTAGTCTTACATGGCAGCGCACTACGGCCTTAATAATGCACTATGAGCAGTGTGTGCTGATACTTGATTAATGGCATATGAGTATATTTCCTGTAGGTTAGCAACCTTTGTACTGACGATTGTTTCTACAGGTTGATGTAGGCACTTAGCACTTGATGTGGACAAGGAAGGTAGAATGGCTACTCGAGAAAAAAAGAAAGGTATAGTAGCGCACTAAATCATAGAGACTTTGAATTTTTTTCTAGTAATGAGAGGCAACCTGTCCACATACTGCAGTGATAAAAAACTGAATTTGTTGTATCACCTGTCTTCCAAGTGAGGTTTTGAACATGCTTCTACCGTCAGTAAATTGAATAATATATCTACACATGTTGGTTGATTTGGACTTGTATAATATATCTCAGCTTTTATCTTCGGTTCTCTTTGGTTTGATGTGTGATATACTACTCGAGTGCGAGTTATATTTCTTTCTTAATATGGCCTGATCATGAATTTGAAATAATATGAATTGTTCAATTCACTCTGCAGACCTAGGATATTATCTCGAATAGTCAAAAAAATAGAACTTCATATTGTTTCAGTACTAGTAGAAAATCCATGCCATGGATATATGATTTTCTATTTTCTCACGCAGAAATGTAGACCTTGTAAACTAAAGCATAATACTATGGAATGCTCTCTAGTAATGTTACTTTTGTCCTTAGCTCTTTTGATTATGAGATGATAGAAACATATAAATTTTGGTTGGATTTTTACACCTGTCCATTGTTTGTTCTAGATATCAATTCCGTGACACTGGCCTTATGAAGAAGCTCAGGGCATGTTCCAACACAAAATGGGTATCCGGAAATCATGGAATGCCCCGTCAAACTCAGGAGCATTCTTTGCGGATGGTTCGAGCTTATGCCTTTTCTAGCTAAGAAGCAAACGGTAGAGCACACTTGTATATGTAGATTGCTTTAGCTGTGTAAATTTTAGTGCAGAGAGCTTTGTGTGGAGAAACTATTTAAAGTTGTTCATGTACAGTTGTTAACTTGGTTGGAATCTACTTGGAAATAGAGAACAATAATATTGCTGCCGGTAACCGGTGTACCGGTGGAGACCTGCCGGTAACCGGTGGAGACCTGCTTTTTTTTAATATTTATTATTCACATTGGATACGGACATTCAGTTTGGACCGTTTGTCTTGTTCTTTTTCATTGGTAACGGACATTGGATATGTCCGTATCTCTTAATGGGCCTCAATGGAAACGGTCATTGGCCTCCGTTGCCGATGAACCCGTTCACATCAGTGACAGGGTCGTGGACACGGACCCTTTCTCCGTTGCTGATGGGGTTTTTGGTCCGTTGCCGATGTGTCGTTCTGTACTAGTGTAAACAACTCCTTGACTCAAAAAGAAAAGAAAAATTGCAGAAATAAAATAATGGGTTGTCTCCCATAAGCGCTTTTCTTTAACGCCTTTCAGCTAGGCGCAGAAAGTAAGAATCAAGTGTTTCCAAGTGAAGAACCATCAACAGAATAATTTGCTCTAACAATAGAATCAAAAGGTAGCTTCATCTTCTTTCTAGGGAAGTCTTCCATACCTTTCTTGAGTGGGAATTGATATTTAATATTCCCCTCTCTCATATCAATAATAGCACCAACAGTTCTAAGGAAAGGTCTTCCCAAAACAATAAGACAAGAAGCATTGCATTCAATATCCAAAACAACAAAATCAACGGGACAAGGTTGTTGTTAACCATTATAAAAACATCATCAACTCTCCCCAAAGGTTTCTTTATAGTATTATCAGCAAGGTGAACATCCAAATAACAGTGTTCCAAAGGTGCTAAATCAAACATATCATAAAGTTTCTTAGACATAACAGAAATACTAGCACCAAGATCACATAAAGCATTGCAATCAAAGTCATTCACCTTCATTTTAATGATGGGCTCCCAACCATCTTCTAACTTCCTAGGGATAGAAGCTTCATGTTTTAATTTCTCTTCCCTAACTTGCATGAGAGCATTAGTAATGTGTTTAGTAAAAGCCATGTTTATAGCACTAGCATTAGGACTTCTAGCTAGATTTTGCAAGAACTTAATTACTTCAGAAATATTGCAACCATCAAAATTAAAATCATTATTATCAAAGGTAATGGGACCATTGTCTCCCATGTTTTGAAAAATTTCAGTACTTTTATCAAGAACAGTTTCAGTGTTGTCAGGAAATTTTAAACGTTTTGCAATAGAAGTAGAGACATTGCCAACACCAATTACTTTACCATTAAGAGTAGGAGGTTTGTTAACATTTGAAACTTCAGCATTGCTAGTGGTGGTAATAGTGTAAACTCTAGCAATATTATTCTTTTTAGCAATTTTATCCTCTCTTTCCCACCTAGCATGCAACTCAGCTAGCATCCTAACATTGTTGTCAATTTTAACTTGTATGGCATTGAGAGTTTTGCTCTCTTTAACATCATGAGGCATATTCTTAATTTTTTTCAAATCAACATCAAGAGCAAGACTATCAACTTTAGAGGCGAGAACATCAATTTTCCCAAATTTTTCCTCAACAGTTTTATTAAAAGCAGTTTGTGTACTAATAAAATCCTTAAGCATGACTTCAAGTTCAGAGGGCACACTCTTATTGTTGTTGTAGGAATTACCATAAGAATTAACATAACCATTGCCACTACTAGAAGGATAGGGCTTATAATTGTTATTACCAAAATTATTCCTATAAGCATTGTTGTTGAAGTTATTATTTTTAATGAAGTTCACATCAACATGTTCTTCTTGAGCAACCAAAGAAGCTAAAGGAACATTATTTGGATCAACATGCATTTTTCCATTTGTAAGCATAGACATAATAGTATCAATCTTATCACTCAAGGAAGAGGTTTCTTCAACAGAATTTAGCTTCTTACCTTGTGGAGCTCTTTTGGTGTACCATTCAGAATAATTTATCATCATATCATCAAGAAGCTTTGTTGCAGCACCCAAAGTGATGGACATAAAGGTACCTCCAGAGGCCAAATCCAATAGGTTTCTTGCAGAAAAATTTAATCCTGCATAAAAGGTTTGGATGATCATCCAAGCAGTCAGTCTATGGGTGGGACAATTCTTTACCAATGATTTCATTCTCTCCCAAGCTTGAGCAACATGCTCATTATCAAATTGTTTGAAATTCATAATGCTACTTCTCAAAGATATGATCTTAGCAGGAGGATAATATTTTCCTATGAAAGCATCTTTGCATTTAATCCATGAATCAATACTATTTCTAGGCAAAGATAGCAACCATTCTTTAGCACGTCCTCTCAAAGAGAAAGGAAAAAGTTTCAGTTTAATAATATCACCATCTACTTACTTATACTTTTGCATCTCACAAAGTTCACCAAAATTATTAAGGTTAGCAGCAGCATCATCAGTACTAATACCAGAGAATTGCTCTTTCATAACAAGATTTAAAAGTGCAGGTTTAATTTCATAGAATTCTGCTTTAGAATCAGGTGGAGCAATAGGTGTACTAATGAAATAATTGTTGTTCGTGCTAGTGAAATCACACAACTTAGTGTTCTCAGGGGTACTCATTTTAGCAAAATTAAAACAAAACAGAAAAATAACAATTCGAATTAAACAACTATTTTTTGTGTGTTTTTGATAAATAAAGCAAACACGACTAGATAAAAATAAACTAAGCAAGACAATAACAAAGTAAAGAGATTGGAAGCGTGAAACTCCCCTTGCAGAAATCCTCTTGCTCCCCGGCAACGGCGCTAGAAAAATGCTTGATGACGTGGGACACACGTTCGTTGGGAGACCCCAAGAGGAAGGTATGAAGCAGTGCAGCAGCAAGTTTCCCTCCGTAAGATACCAAGGTTATCAGATCCAGTAGGAGCAAGAAACACTTTTGAAGGTTGTCAACGGTGCCAGAAAAGTACTTGCGTGTGGAAGGGAGTTCGGCTGTTGACGTGGAACCTGCACACAACACAATCAAACTATTTTGCCCCAACGAAACAGGAAGGGTGTCAATCTTCCTGACTTGCTGAAAACAAAGGATTAAACGTATGGTGTGGAAAATAGTGTTTAATTGCAGAGAATGAAAAGGAACAATGATTGCAGTTGGTTGTATTATCAGTGTAAAAGAATGGACCGGGGTCCACAGTTCACTAGTGGTGTCTCTCCATAAAAGATAACTAACATGCTGGGTGAATAAATTACAGCTGGGCAATTGACAAAATATTGAGCGCATGACAATGCATATATATGACATGATGATTACTATGATATTCATGTGGGCATTACGACAAAATACATAGACCGTTATCCAACAATGTCTATGACTAATAATTGATGACCCACAAGTATAGGGGGTGTATCGCAGTACTTTCGATAAATAAGAGTGTCGAACCCAACGAGGAGCAGAAGGTGCTGGCAAGTAGTTTTGATCAAGAATTCACTGTAAAAGCTAGCAGACAGGTTTTCAGTAGTATTCGAAACAGCAGGTAAAAACAGTGCAAGTAAATAAACGAGCGCGGCAACAAATGCAGCGAGTGGCCCAATCCTTTTGAGTGCAAAGGACAAGCCGAGTGTGTTACTTATAAGAGACAAATGTTCCTGAGGACACATGGGAATTTCGTCAAGTGCTTTCGCTTCGTGCAACTGGTTAATCTTCATTGTTTTGATAAGTGTTGTGTGGGTGAATCTATGCTAACGCACCGCCCTTCCTAGGACTAATACGCACTTGTGATTATACCCCCTGCAAGCATCCGCGAATGCAGAAAAGTAATTAAGATAAATCTAACCACAGCTTTAAACTCTGAGACCCTACGCTCCCTCGTGCACTATCTTACTAACGGGGGTTCAGGTTTCTGTCACTCCGGCAACCCCTCAACTAGCAAGCTAGGTACACGATGCATTCCCCTAGGCCCATAAAGGTGAAGTGTCATGTAGTCGACGTTCACATGACACCACTAGAAGAATGACACCACAACTTAAATATCAAACCATTAAATATTAACGCAGCATTATTTCACTACTAACAACATGACTTCCCCATGTCCTCAAGAACTACAAACTACTCACAAGACATCATATGGATCATGATCAGAGATGATATGGCAATGAATAACAATCTGGACATGAACACTAATCCACCAAACAAACTCAATAGCATCAATAACAAGGAGTAATCAACACCGGGAGAGTCTCCCCAATGAACTAGACAAGGTACAGCCCTAGATGTTACAGCAAGATGGATGTGGAGTCGGTGGAGATGATGGTGATGGCGCAGTGGATGGTGGTGATGATGATCCCGATGAAGTCCAGCGTGATGACGATGACGATGGCGATGATTTCCCCTCTCCGGGAGGGAATTTCCCCGGCAGGATCTCCCTGCCAGAGAGCTCTTTCTCTCTCGGTGGTTTCCGTCCCGTGGAGGCGGCGGAATATTTCGTGGACGTCCCCCCGTGCTTAGGTTTTCGGGAGGCAGATATACGCGAAGAGGCAACCTGGGGGGTGGACCCAGGTGGCCACGCCATAGCTGGGCGCGGCCCACAGGCCAGCCGCGCCCAGGTGTGGCGTGGGGCCCACCTGGCTGCCTCCTTTTGGCTGCCTCCGGCATCTGACATTATAAGACCCCAGAATTGGTTTCGTGATTTTTGGAGTTCCGCTGATATGTGACTTGACGACGCTTTTTCCAGCAGAAACCTGACTCCGGAAGGATAATTCCCAATAATCATCAAACATGCAAAATAAGGCAAAATAACATAAGTATCATGTATTAATATGAAATATAAGGATAGATAATGACAAATTATGATATAAAATAGTGATGCAAAATGGACGTATCAACTCCCCCCAAGCTTAGACTCGCTTGTCCCCAAGCGAAAACTGAGCTCAGTAAACAAGTCCACATGTTTATGGAGTGAAGTGTCGATAATAAAGAATACGGACAAGAAGCATCAGTATTTACTCAGCTAAACAAGTCATTTTAAACAGCAGTCTCTACACATTCTACTTAACTTGGAACAAGTAATGGAACAACCACAAATAAAGGTACATTAAGCAAACCAATTGGATGTGGCAAACTGTGTTCTTGGTCAGAGAACAATCAACATTCTAACTTATCTTTCAAGAAGAGTCTTTATACTAGAGCTATATTGCAGAAATAGAGTTGCTCAATCATCACTGTTCCTTTCACATTCCAAAGAAAACTGTCAAAGTCATATTCTCAAAGATAAAACTTCATGTGCTCAAGCAAAGTAGACAAAACATGATAGGAAATATTATGAACTATAAATGATTGTATCTATAACAATTCGAGTGCTTGCTCGGGATAGAGGGAATAGGTTTACTGACTCAACAATAAATAAATGATAGGCCCTTCGCAGAGGGAAGCAGGGATTAAAACGTGTGCTAGAGCTTTTTAGTTCCCGAAGGCATAGAGAGTGTAAAAATATTGCTTTGAGAGGTGTATGCTATTGGTCAACAAATCAGTGGTAGAATCCTTGTCATCTTCCATACTAATTAACTTTTAGAGCGGTTCCGAGAGTTTATAGAACTGCACTTGTAACAAGCACTTATTGATGACACTCCTCCCAACCATTTCTTTCCACAAACCATGGCTTGACCGAATCCTCGGTTGCCGACCAACAATCACCGTGGAGGAGTGTCTATTTATTTATTTATTTATTTATAGGGTGGACTAACCAGCTCTTTTAATGCAAAATAAAAGGTGGAGAAGCAGATGAAGCTGCCAATCCTTGTAAATCAGTTAGCATGGAAGATGACACATCTGCTACCACGTCCTTATGAGCTTGGTGAACAGTGACACAAAAAGGGATATAATAATAGTTTTGAATAGTTAAAGGTAGCACACGAGAAAATGTACTTGGAGTAGTGCGAACACTACATGATAGGTAGTTATGGTGGACACGAATGGAGTGCTTTGGTTCAGGGTTTTGGATGCACGAGAAGTATCTCCTCTCAGTACAAGGTTTTAGGCTAGCAAGGTTTAGTAGCAAGCACAAGAATTGAGAGAGACAAACACTTATAGATCTAATAGAACAACCATGCTATCTACTTTGTGGGCACAAAACACTTTAATTCAAGAATAATAAACTCATTGGCCAACAAAGAGGAAAACAATAGGGATAATGTTATTGCAACCAGTTCCCTCTTTTCTACTTAAGTGTAAAAAGTATTGATACTACTGACCAGTCTAAGTTTGCCACAACCAACTAAATTTACTTGCTGCACCCAAAGTGATGCCAATACTAATGTAACAAGATCAGCATATGACAAAGGACTTGCTGGCTAAAATAAAGTGTGCAGAAAGTAAAGATAAAGCTTCTCATTAATATTCCATCACAATAAACCTCACACCAACGGATACAACGATAACCAACTAAGGAGTGATACTCCACATTGCAAACTATCTCATATGATAACTTCTCTACTCATGGTACTAAGCAAAAATATAAAGATAAAGATGGTGATACTGAAAACACCCCCCCAAGCTTGAAACAAGCTGGGAGTGTGTTGTTACCCATGGTGAATTACTCCCTGTCTGGTGATTGCGGTGATGATTGAGGCCCATTATTATAATTCTTCCACCAGAAAGGATTCCCATCAACAAAGGAGGACTTGGTTTCAAGGGTCCTGGCGCTGGCTCCCAGACTCATGCGATGAAACCTGGTTTCATACTCAAAATTTTGATTCTGCAGGTCATAAATTTGGGCCTGCAACTTTGTGGTGGACTGATGGAGCAGGAAGATATCATCCCATAACCTAGAGGTCTCCTCTTGGTGTTTATCCCTGAGCTCGGAGATGATCTTGTGATTGGCTTCTACACCACGCTCTATCATCTTCTGGTACCTAAAAACTTCATGTTCCACTTCTTCTAGCCTGGCCATGACATCTCCCTCCTTCTTCGGTCCTCGAACATCTTCTTGCACCATGACACCGTCAACCTTGCGCAACTCCTGTGGGTGCCTCTTCACCTCAGCCATGTATGGGTTGACGCTCCCCTTGAGAGGTTTGCCCTTCGGAGCTCCGGAAGAAGACATGGTGGATCTAAATCTTGATAGAGAAACCTGACAGAAACTGCTCGAAAACAAACGCAACAAAAACACGAGATACGGACCTCGGGAGATCCGGGTAAATATATAGCGGAAAATAACGCGTGAAAAGGAAGCACAGGGCGAAGCGGAGTCGGAGGGGGTCTCCGAGGCGACCACGCCATAGCTGGGCGCGGCCCAGGTGGGGCCCGCGCCCTGCTGTGGCGTGGTGCCCTCGGGCACCTCCTCCGGCACTTATTCGTCTTGATATTTCCAAAATTGTATAAAAATAACTAATATAAAAGTTTCGAAGTAAAACGCGGACTTTTTCTTACCGAAACTCATACCTACTTCAAATCAGACTCTGCAGTTTCCTGTTTCTGAGTTTTAATAAATTCCTCCGGAGATACCATTTGAATAATATCAACATTTTCATTATAAGATTCTCCAGAAATATAATGTTTAAGTCTCTGCCCATTAACAACTTGAGGTTTGTCACCGTCAAGTGAATTAATTTTTATTGCACCAGAACGATAAACTTCTTCCACAATGTAAGGTCCTTCCCATTTTGAGAGTAATTTTCCTGCAAAAAATCTGAGACGAGACCTATACAATAAAACTTTATCACCTATGCAAAATTCTCTTTTTAAAATTCTCTTGTCATGCCATCTCTTAACTTTCTCTTTGAAAAGTTTAGCATTTTCATATGCTTCACTTCTCCATTCATCTAGAGAGCTTAACTCTAGCAACCTTTTCTCACCAGCTAATTTGAAATCTCTATTAAGCTCTTTGATTGCCCAATAGGCCTTGTGTTCTAATTCTAGAGGTAAATGACAAGCTTTTCCATAAACCATTTTATAAGGAGACATGCCCATAGGATTTTTATATGCTGTTCTATAAGCCCACAAAGCATCATTAAGCTTTCTAGCCCAATTCTTTCTAGACCTATTGACAGTCTTTTGCAAAATCAACTTAATTTCTCTATTTGATAACTCTACTTGACCACTAGTTTGAGGATGATACGGTGAAGCAATTCTGTGATTGACACCATATTTAGCAAGAGTTTTTCTAAAACCACCATGAATAAAGTGTGAACCACCATCAGTCATGAGATATCTAGGCACACCAAACCTCGAGAAAATAACATCCTTAAGCATTTTTAAGGAAGTCTTACCATCAGCACTAGAGGTTGGTATAGCCTCTACCCACTTAGTAACATAATCAACAGCAACTAGAATATGAGTATAACCATCTGAAGCGGGAAAAGGACCCATAAAGTCAAATCCCCAACAATCAAAAGGTTCAATAACAAGAGAATAATTCATAGGCATCTCATTACGTCTACTAATATTCCCAACTCTCTGACATTGATCACAGGTCAAAACAAATTTTCTTGCATCTTTAAAAAGAGTAGGCCAATAAAAACCTGATTGTAGAACCTTTTGTGCAGTTCTATCTCCGGCGTGATGTCCTCCATAAGCACTACCATGGCATTTATCCAATATTTCCTTCTGCTCATGCTCTGGAACACATCTTCTCATAATACCATCAACTCCTTCTCTATATAAATGTGGGTCATCCCAAAAATAATGCCTCAAGTCACAGAAGAATTTCCTCCTTTGCTGATAAGTAAAAGTTGGAGGCAAATACTTGGCAACAATAAAGTTAGCATAATCAGCATACCAGGGACAATCATTCGAATTTACCTTTATAGAAGCCAACTGCTCATTTCGAAAATTGTCATCAACAGGAATAGGATCATGCATTATATTTTCTAATCTAGACAGATTATCAGCAACAGGATTTTCAGCACCTTTTCTATCAACAATATGCAAATCGAACTCTTGTAACAGGAGAACCCATCTAATAAGTCTAGGCTTAGCATCCTTCTTATCCATAAGGTATTTAATAGCAGCATGATCAGTATGAATAGTTACCTTAGAATCAACAATATAAGGTCTAAACTTATCACAAGCAAACACTACTGCTAAAAATTCCTTCTCAGTAGTAGCATAATTCTTTTGAGCTGCATCAAGAGTCTTACTAGCATAATGAATAACATTTAACTTTTTATCTACTCGCTGTCCTAAAACAGCACCTACAGCAAAATCACTAGCATCACACATAATTTCAAATGGTAAAGTCCAGTCTGGTGGTTGAACAATAGGAGCAGTTATTAAAGCCTTCTTCAAAATTTCGAATGCCTCTTTACACTCGTCATCAAAAACAAATGGAACATCCTTTTGAAGAAGATTGGTAAGTGGCTTTGAAATTTTAGAGAAATCTTTAATAAACCTTCTATAAAAACCAGCATGACCAAGAACACTACGAATACCTTTCACATCTCGGGGGCATGGCATTTTCTCAATTGCTTCCACTTTAGCTCTATCAACTTCAATACCTCTTTCAGAAATTTTATGCCCAAGAACAATGCCTTCATTAACCATAAAATGGCATTTCTCCCAATTAAGAACAAGATTGGTTTCTTCACATCTCTGCAAAACTTTGTCAAGATTGTGCAAACAGTTATCAAAAGAAGTTCCATAGACGGAGAAATCGTCCATGAAGACTTCCACAATTTCTTCACAAAAACCGTGAAAAATAGCAGACATGCATCTCTGAAAAGTAGCAGGAGCATTACATAAACCAAAAGGCATACGTCTATAAGCATAAGTACCATAAGGACAGGTAAAAGTGGTTTTCTCCTGATCTTCCTTTCTAACAGCTATTTGGGAAAAACCAGAATAACCATCAAGGAAACAAAAATGAGTTTTCTTAGACAACCTTTCTAACATCTGATCAATAAAAGGCAAAGGATAATGATCTTTCTTAGTAACCTTATTGACCTTACGAAAATCAATGCACATTCTATAACCAACTACAACTCTCTGAGGAATAAGCTCATCATTTTCATTAGGCACAACAGTTATTCCTCCTTTCTTAGGAACACAATGAACAGGACTAACCCATCTACTATCAGCAATAGGATAAATTATACCTGCTTCAAGAAGTTTTAATACCTCATTTCTTACCACTTCCTTCATCTTAGGAATTAAACGACGTTGATGCTCAACAACAGGCTTGGCATCAGGCTCAATATTAATAGCATGCTGACATATAGCAGGAGAAATCCCTTTTAAATCATCAAGAGTATAGCCCATTGCGCCTCTATGTTTCTTCAGAACTTGCAATAATTTTGCTTCTTCATCTCCTGAAAGTTTAGAACTAATAATAACAGGATATATTTTCTTATCATCAATATGAACATACTTAAGATTATCAGGTAAAGGCTTAAGATCAAAAACAGGGTCTTCTTTAGGAGGGGGCGCAATTCCCAGGTCCTCCACAGGTAAATCATGCCTAAGCATTTGAGGTTGACGCAGAAAGATGTCGTCAATCTCCCTTCTTTCTTCTGCAAAAACTTCACTTTCGTGGTCTTCCAAAAATTGCTGCAAAGCATTGTTAGGACCAACAGCAATAGAAGCAAGCTGTTCAACTTGAAAGTTCTCATTAGGCATTTCAGGTTCATAATGATTCTTAGCAAATTTTGAAAAATTAAACTCATAAGACTCTCCATCGAATCTAGTAAATTTTTTCTCTTTTTGACAGTCAATAATAGCACCACAAGTATTCAGGAAAGGTCTACCAAAAATAATAGGACAAGAGTCACTAGCAGCAGAACCGAGAACTAAGAAATCAGCAGGGTATTTAGTCTTACCACATAAAACTTCAACATCTCTGACAATGCCAACTGGACAGATAGTTTCCCTATTAGCAAGCTGAATAACCACATCAATATCTTCCAATTCGCAAGGATCAATTTCCTTCCTGATTTCCTTGTAGAGAGCATAAGGGATAGCGCTGGAACTAGCACCAATATCACAGAGACCATAATAACAATGCTCACCTATTTTAACAGAAAGCACAGGAACACTAGGCTTTCGAGCTCTTTTAGGATGTGTAACCATGTTAGAAGCTTCTTCACAAAACACAATATGACCTCCTTCTACATTTTCAGTTACAAGTTCCTTAACCATAGCTACTTCATGTTCTACACTAATTTGCTCATCAGGTTCCCTAGGTTTACGTTCACTTTTGCTAACCACACTAGCCAAAATAGAGTGTTCTTTTACTTTAACAGGAAAAGGTATTTTTTCAATATAGGGTTCTGGTATAATGCGATCAACAGTTTGAACTTCAACATTTTTAGCAAGAGCAAAATTAGCATTATCTTCATAAGGTTCATGATACTTTTCCCAACCTTGTCTAGGAATATCGAGATACGAGGCAAAGGCCTTAAAGTAATTAACAACAACTTGAGAATCAAGACCATAAGTAGCATTAAAATTACGAAAACTATCAGTCTCCATAAAGGATTTAATGCATTCGAAATCATAATTTATACCTGACTCCCTACCTTTGTCGTTCTCCCATCCTTCAGTATTTTCCTGGATACGATCAAGAAGATCCCATTTATCTTCATCCTTCATACGAGTGAATGACCAAGAACAAGAAGTGTCCAATAAATCTTTATCATGATAGGAAAGTCTTGCATAAAAGTTATTGATGACAATATTACTTGGAATCCCATGAACAGGGCATTTGAGCATTAATAATTTCAATCTCCCCCAAGCTTGGGCAATACTTTCTCCCTCATAAGGCCAAAAAGTGAATATAGAATTCCGATCCTTATGAATCTCACTTGGAGGATAAAACTTGTAATAAAAGAGAGGGACAATTTCAGCCCAGCTCAATGAAGGACCATTCTTCAGCAGACTATACCATTCAGCAGCTCTGCCATCCAGCGACAGAGTAAATAATTTCCTTTTAATAATGTCCATCGAAATACCTGCACACTTGAACAAACCGCATAGTTCATGTATATAAAGCAAATGATTACCAGGATGAACAGTTCCATCATAGCGGTTATCCATAATACGTCCAACAATTTTCGTAGGTATTTTAAATGGAACAATCTCAGCAGATGGAGGATCATCTACTACCGTAGCAGTGGTAGTAGTCCTCCCAAACAGCGAACCAAATGGATTTGACTCCATAACAGTCATTACAGTAAATAATTTCCTTACCAATTTCCTTACCAATAGCGCTTCACTCCCCGGCAACGGCGCCAGAAAATAGTCTTGATGACCCACAAGTATAGGGGGTGTATCGCAGTACTTTCGATAAATAAGAGTGTCGAACCCAACGAGGAGCAGAAGGTGCTGGCAAGTAGTTTTGATCAAGAATTCACTGTAAAAGCTAGCAGACAGGTTTTCAGTAGTATTCGAAACAGCAGGTAAAAACAGTGCAAGTAAATAAACGAGCGCGGCAACAAATGCAGCGAGTGGCCCAATCCTTTTGAGTGCAAAGGACAAGCCGAGTGTGTTACTTATAAGAGACAAATGTTCCTGAGGACACATGGGAATTTCGTCAAGTGCTTTCGCTTCGTGCAACTGGTTAATCTTCATTGTTTTGATAAGTGTTGTGTGGGTGAATCTATGCTAACGCACCGCCCTTCCTAGGACTAATACGCACTTGTGATTATACCCCCTGCAAGCATCCGCGAATGCAGAAAAGTAATTAAGATAAATCTAACCACAGCTTTAAACTCTGAGACCCTACGCTCCCTCGTGCACTATCTTACTAACGGGGGTTCAGGTTTCTGTCACTCCGGCAACCCCTCAACTAGCAAGCTAGGTACACGATGCATTCCCCTAGGCCCATAAAGGTGAAGTGTCATGTAGTCGACGTTCACATGACACCACTAGAAGAATGACACCACAACTTAAATATCAAACCATTAAATATTAACGCAGCATTATTTCACTACTAACAACATGACTTCCCCATGTCCTCAAGAACTACAAACTACTCACAAGACATCATATGGATCATGATCAGAGATGATATGGCAATGAATAACAATCTGGACATGAACACTAATCCACCAAACAAACTCAATAGCATCAATAACAAGGAGTAATCAACACCGGGAGAGTCTCCCCAATGAACTAGACAAGGTACAGCCCTAGATGTTACAGCAAGATGGATGTGGAGTCGGTGGAGATGATGGTGATGGCGCAGTGGATGGTGGTGATGATGATCCCGATGAAGTCCAGCGTGATGACGATGGCGATGATTTCCCCTCTCCGGGAGGGAATTTCCCCGGCAGGATCTCCCTGCCAGAGAGCTCTTTCTCTCTCGGTGGTTTCCGTCCCGTGGAGGCGGCGGAATATTTCGTGGACGTACCCCCCGTGCTTAGGTTTTCGGGAGGCAGATATACGCGAAGAGGCAACCTGGGGGGTGGACCCAGGTGGCCACGCCATAGCTGGGCGCGGCCCACAGGCCAGCCGCGCCCAGGTGTGGCGTGGGGCCCACCTGGCTGCCTCCTTTTGGCTGCCTCCGGCATCTGACATTATAAGACCCCCAGAATTGGTTTCGTGATTTTTGGAGTTCCGCTGATATGTTGACTTGACGACGCTTTTTCCAGCAGAAACCTGACTCCGGAAGGATAATTCCCAATAATCATCAAACATGCAAAATAAGGCAAAATAACATAAGTATCATGTATTAATATGAAATATAAGGATAGATAATGACAAATTATGATATAAAATAGTGATGCAAAATGGACGTATCAATAATCCACCTCCAGGTTGTCATACCGAGTTCCCCGTTGGTATTAAGTTGCAAGCAACGGATAATCGCATTAAGTAATGTGCGTAGTGTAAACAAATGAATTAGACCTAACGGCGCACCCTTAAGCTAAGCATCGGTTATTTTATCCCTAGTGGCAACAACACATCCACAATCTTAGAAGTTGCCGTCACTCTCCCAGATTACCGGAGGCATGAACCCACTATCTAGCATAAATACTAACTCTTGGAGTTACAAGCATCTACTTGGCCAAAACATCTACTAGTAACGGAAAGCATGCAAGATCATAAATAACATATAAGATAGATTGATAATGAACTTGACATAGTATTTAATATTCATCGGATCCCAGCAAACACAACATGTAGCATTACAATAAGATGATCTTGATCATGATAGGCAGCTCACAAGATCTAAACATGATAGCATAAAGTGGAGAGACAACCATCTAGCTACTGCTATGGACCCGTAGTCCAAAGATGAACTACTCACGCATCACTCCGGAGGCAGGCATGGTGATGTAGAGCCCTCCGGTGATGATTCCCCTCTCCGGCAGGGTGCCGGGAAGAGGTTCAGAACCCTCCCGAGTTAGGGTTGACGACGGCGGCGGCTACGGAACTTTTCGTGGATGGAGCCTCGGGTGTCTAGGGTTTTCTCGTGAAGATGAATAAATAGGCGAAAGAGCGGCGGCTGGAGCGACCCGAGGGGCCCACACCCCACCACGGCGCGGTTGGAGGGGGGGCCGCGCCGCCCTAGGGTGTGGCGCCCTCCTCGGTCGCCTCCGTCTCTCCTTCGGACTTCGTGTACGTGTTGAAAAAATAGGAGGACCTATCCAGGTTTTGTCCAATTCCGAGAATATTTCCAGAACAGATTTTCTGAAATACAAAAACAGCAGAAAACAGGAACTGGCACTGTGGCATCTTGTTAATAGGTTAGTCCCAGAAAATGCATAAAAATGCTATGAAGTGTATGTAAAACATGTAACAATTGGTATAATATCAACATGAAACATCAGAAATTATAGATACGTTTGAGACGTATCACGCCGACGCAGCTACTTCAGTTCGGGTACGCCTCTTCTTCACTCCCGCCCCGCCCGCAACCTGTTCGACCATTGGTTGTTTTATTGATTGGTCATTCGTGGCCTTGTTTCATTGCTTTGTTTCGTCCAGTAGGCAATGGACAGCGACGACGAGATCATGTTTTTCGAAATGATGGCGGAGGATACCGCCCTTGCGGCGACGACGAGGAGAATGAGATGGTCATGGCCGCACTTCTAGATGTCGCAGTCGAGACAGACGCAGCGTCGAAGTTTGAAGAATCATTGAAGGGGCGGAGAGCCAACAAGGAAATCCTCACGAACCAAACTGATCGGCACTTTTTTTTCTTGCATTTTTTTTTACGCGCCGATCAAACTTGCCAAAGATAAGTACGTGCGTGTGTGTGAAACCAGCAAAGAATTGACCTTCCTTTTTATCCCAGAAACGGATCAAACTTGCCAAAATACTTTCCTCTGCTCTTTGACCGAAACCAAACTGATCTCTAGGAGCGGATTCCAAAACCAGCAGGCAGCAAAAAAAAAATTTAAGCCAAACCCGATCCAAACTCCTTGATCGGATTCCAAGACCAGCACGTTCCGATCCAGCTGATTTTTTTTTTTACTACGATCAGATCAGAATCCCACGCATTGGGCAGTCGAACTAGACTTTGCAATGAAGATACGTGTACCGGAAGAACAATAGGAAACGGATCTGATTCCGGATATGCGAAGGAAACTGATTTTTCTTTTAATACTTTGGACAACGGAGGCGGCAAACTACAATGGAACAATGGTGAACGAGATGATGGCAACAGTATGCGTGACTGAAGATGAATACGAAGCGATGTGGAAATAGCGATGGTGGTATAGGGAGATGAAACACGTGACAAAACGTGACTAGAACTCGAAACTCTAAAAGACTAGACACTAGAAACCAGCAACTCGACACACGATGCAACGAAAATTCAACAAAACAAAACTAAGTGATTCGGCAAAAAGGCTAAGACTGGTTGTAGGACAGGATGATCTAATGCTAAAATATTTTTGTATGGCTTTTTCTGGACTGTAGGTATGAAAACAATCTAAACTAGGGATAAATTTTCTCATCGAGCAACCTGAAATCTGATACCACTTGATAGGGCAAAGGTGTCCGATCTTTCGATGAGATGAAGATACGTCGATTCTGGTGGAGTTCGACCTTGGTGATCCGACTACTACGCACACGTACGCAGCGCCAATGCAATCGCTAAACCAATCTCCTGAGGTTACCGATCCTGCAGAAGCACGATCAGCCTGACAAAAAAGGTTTAGTTCTACCTGCGATCGAGGAACAAGTAAGAACCAATATTGCAATCAAGATTTTTTTTTAAAAGCCCACGTATATTCAACATAATACCACGTACACAGTACACAGTATAGAAACGAAGAACAGTAAATATGTAGGGGAATCAGAGCCTAAGCAAACCACAGCAACTCCACCGGCGTCGACGAAAAAGACCACCGTCCTCCTTCTCACCACGCCCCGAGAGCTCCTTAAGCCCTCCCGCTCCATCTTTTCCACCTTGCCACAGCCATCTTCGGCGTCGAAGCAGAGAGGAACCGCCGGGCAAGCCCAGCCCTGGGTTCCAGCCGCCAGATCCGCCGCCAGCACGGATCCAACGGGAAGCCAACAGACTCGAGCACCACGCCGGGCCTCGAGCCTCCGCAAGTCGAGCGCGACGACGACGAGCTCACAGGAGCTCCTCCGCCGGAGAAGATCGCCCCGACACCAAAACACCCGCCGCCAGCAGCACCTCCTCCACAGCAACGCCGGCGGGGTCTCCACCCTAACCTACCATATATACAAGCCGGAGCCGGGGATCCCCCACCCTCCCGCCGCCGAGGCGGCCGACGGAGGAGAGGAATCCCGCGGCTCAACGGCGAGCATGCGGTGGTTCGGCCGAGATCGCCCAAAAATCACCGGTCGTTCCTCTGCTACAGTGGCGGGAGGAGATGAACTTTTATTGAAAGAGGTGGGATTCCGTAAGCGGTTTTAATCTGGTCGTTAGACACAAATCAAGTACGCGAAGATGCAGCAATATACTAGGCAGTCTTTTAGCTAAACAAAATCTAAGTCTAAACCCTAGCCGGAAGTGATCTATTTATTGCCGGCCGGCGGCCGTCCGCGTGAGCGTACACGATCAATGTCCTCGTGTGTAGGTGGGCTGACTCGTAACATGGACTCCAGCATGGACGTGGCCCAACTGGCCTGGTTGCTCCGATGTTGCCCTGCACGTAGCATATGCATGGATCGATCATCAATCTGGACCTTGCTTGTACGTGTGTGCACCATGCACGTGGGTCCTCCTCTTTGATGCATGCAATTATGTTTGCGATTAGCATGGCCCAATTTTCCATCATACGTGCATGCATGGACCCATCAGCAAGAGCTCTTCAAGTCGCCGTTGTCCTCATTTTGATCCGTGGCTTGTAACGTTCCTTCACAATTCTACATATAACAAAAGTAGGTGTTGTATCTCTATCTTTATTAATAAAATAAAATACCAGATTATTAGTACTAGAATCACCTGAAAAATGTGCTCGTGAATAATAAGTTTGGTCGTATCCGGTCTAATCATGTCCTCATCATCTTGTACAACGACTACTTTGCCACGAATCCGGCGAACTTACCTCATGAATTTCATCGGCGCTTTAGGATGAGCAGGGACGTGTTCAGGAAGATCGTGCATGGCGTTCGGGATTACGACGACTACTTTGAACTGAAGAGAGACTGCACCGGCCTCCTTGGATTTTCATCTCTTCAGAAATGCACGGCGGCCATACGGTGCCTTGCTTACGGGCTTCCCGCCGATGCGTTCAATGACTATCTCCGCATGTCTGAGTCCACCGCCGTTGAAACCACCTACAGATTTTGTAAGACAGCTGTGAAAGTTTTGGAGAAGAATATCTGAGAACACCAAATGAGACAGACACGGCTCGTCTCTTGGTACAAGCCCAAGCAAGAGGATTTCCAGGGATGCTTGGAAGCATCGATTGCATGCATTGGAACTGGAAGAACTGCCCGTTCGCTTGGCAAGGGATGTACAAGTAAGGGCATCACGGAAAGTGCAGTGTTATACTTGAGGCCGTGGCAGATTATGATCTTTGGATCTGGCATGCGTATTTCGGCACTGCCGGTGCCGCCAATGACATCAATGTGCTCCAATGCTCCCCGGTGTTTAAGAAACTTTGTGATGGCCTAACTCCACCATGCAACTATGTGATCAATGGCCATGAGTACACCAAGGGGTACTACCTTGCTGACGGCATCTATCCCACTTGGTCAACATTTGTGAAGACTATCCGTAACCCTATCGGCGAGGGAGATTGCCATTTTGCAAAGAAGCAAGAGTCTGTTCGCAAAGATGTGGAGCGGGTATTTGGATTGCTTCAGGCCAGGTTTGCCGTCGTCCGCTACCCTTGTCTTTGAGCACTCACATCTACTCTCTTCGTATCTTAATTGGGGGGTGCCGGACACCGATTTGGAGGTCCGGTGGACATGCTCTGAGCACTCACATCTACTCTCTTCGTATCTTAATATAAAACGTTTTGGTAGCTTAAATCTAGCTACCAAAACATTTTATATTTAGTTACAGAGGAAGTACTGTAGTTGCTAAGCTAGCAATGATTGTGTTGCAAGCGGCACACATCACCGTACAATTCGTCGCCAAGAATAGCAATCGGAGGAGGACTATGCTTTGCCCATTTGCAGTGATGTCAAACGTCACGAGGACCCATTTGTCGGTTTAGACAGGTTACCACACGACGACCTTCTTGCATGTTTTGCTTATCTGAACCACACAGTGTCGCACTGCACGCATGTGTCGACCCAATGACTGCACTATTGCACATACACAACACACGCCCAAGAGAAGAATCTACACCTCACGCACTGCTTCATTTGGTGCTGGCCTTCCGATTTTCGCCTACATCTTGTTCTTTCCTGATACTATTACCATATAGTTTCACAAACCGGTTGCCGATCGACTGAAAGAATAAACCAGAGAAAACACGAGCCTGCAGGTTTGGGCGGTGAGGTGGGCAGTGTGTTTTTCTTTCTGAAAGTGTGGTGAGGTGGACAGTGTGTGTTGGGGAGAAGAAGGTAGAGGACAGGGACGACGTGGAGTTCCAGCTGAAAAACTCCGGTTAATATGATATGGGAACTTGACTATGGACCTACTTTTAAGGTCCCTTTGTTTCGGTGCAGTTGGGTCAACATGAAGGGAGAAGGGATAAAGGTAGACCAGCTGTACGGAATGACAACAGTAGATCTCAAGAATCTTGGTTGTTACAGGAACGAACCATTCGTCCTAGCCAATGATGTGGCTCAGGTTTTCTATGTGAAGGACATGTCCTCCAGATCGAAAAAAGAAAAAAATAAGCAAACGAATACATCAGACGATGAGCCAAAGCGTCACATAGTTCTTTCAGGGAAAGGAAACATCGTGGGAGTCGAGGACAAGACAGACATGTCAGCAGATTATGATAAGTTTGATGAAATTCCGCCCTTCACAGTGAAAACTGACCCAAGCATCCTGTTAAATAATGAAGATGCTCCATGGTTACGGCCGAATCGATCATAGGCCAGGGACATACGCGAAGAAGGGTTCATGGCATTTATGTAAATCAATGTAATGTATTAAACCTTTATGTGATGTGTAGTAATGTATTAAACCTTTAGGTGGTGAAAACCATAATACACGAAATGGGAGTTTCCACCTAGAAGAAATGGGTTATATCACATGTGAGTTTTCTTTTTTGACAATCGAAAAACAAAAAACGATATTTAGATAAGTAATTTGAAAAATAGAAAATGGTTTTGAATTAGTTATTCAGATTCAAACACTTTTCATGTTGAAAGTTTTGTCAATTCAAAATATGCAACAAAGTTAATGCATTTTTAATTGAAAATGGCAAAATGGTTAATAGTTAGAATAATTATTTTCGAAAACAAAAAATGGTTTCGGATTATTTATTCAAATTTAAACACTTTTCATGTTGAAAGTCTTTTCAGATTCAAAACCATTTGAAATTCATATTCAAACACCTAAATAAGAAAAAAAAAAGGCGGGAACAACATTTCAGAACTGAAAAGTTCGAAATAATTTTGAAAAAGGACTCTTTGGTCCCGGTTCTTTCCAGCAACCGGGACCAATGAGTTCATGGACGCGCCACTGGATCTGGCATTAACTGACCCACTCATTGGTCCCGGTTGCTACGAAGAACCGGGACCAAAGAAGCATTGGTCCCGGTTCTTGCCAGCAACCGGGACCAATGATGCCTGCTATATCTGTCTCGGCCTCTTCTCCTTCCTCATTCATCTCCAAAAATCGACGAAGACATGGGCGCGCGACGGAGCGACACCACGCCGTCAGGCTGCCCGACCTCGCCCTCGACGCTCCCTCGACGCTGGTGCCCTCGACGCCCGCGCCGCGCCGCCCGCACGCCGGCCGCCCGTGCTGAGAAGAAGGAGAGGAGCCCGTGCACAGTACCGCGCCGCCCGTGCACACCGCGCTGCTCGCCGTCGACGGTCGGGCCATCCTCGGCAACCACCGCTTCTCCCACGACCTTCCCCCGACCGCCGCGCCCATTTCCGCCGTCTACACCACCCCCTGTAACCCGAGGTGAGCCCTACGCCGTCCGCCACTGTCTCCGGCCACGGCGGCGCCGCCGATACGGTGACTTACTGTTTCTTTTTTTCCTTACTCGAATTAAGAAATTAACAGAAACATTTTATTCTGTGTGTATGTTAGAAATTAAGTAACTCGAGATCTATAAGTCCAAAATTGATGAACCAAAATTCTTTGGAAAGCTAATAAAAATGTTTGTCCAACCACACAGGTCCCATATTATTTAGATTAATAATAAAAGAATGGTATTTAAATTACTACAGAGGGTTTAAATCACCAAATTGTTTGTTTCTGATGCTCTGTTAGCTCAAATAATGTGAATACAATTTTGTTAGCTCAGTATTGTGATAAATTAGCATCCCTAATTTTTGTAGAATTAATTGAGCAACAGAAATAATTTGGCATTCAATTAACGTTTGTAGACCCTTCTGTACTACAACATTTTTAGCTGTCAAATGGTTAATCTAAATGAGTTGAATCCAATTGTGTTAGATCAGAAATATTCAGTACTTGCTATCCCTCAAAGGATTTAATTTTATGATTAACAAAACTTGTGCAGTAGCCAAAACTTGATTAATAAGCTTCTGGACTAAAACATTTATGTAGGGAGTTTAGTAACTCAAAATGGCCCAAACTCAATTGTGTTGTCTTTTATAGATTTATGGAGTGGTTCCAAATGGTACTTTTAAATGCATTTGGGCTCCATTTAACAGGATCTCCATGTTTAGGAATTGTTAGTACTGTGTTAGGAAAAAAAATTGTGTTAGGAAAAAAAATTGTGTTAGGAAAAAAATTGTGTTAGATATGCAAAGATGCAAATTTATGGCTCCTGCAAATTAAGAGTATCAGGTGTAGATGTATCTTGACATATGGAACAAGTTACCCAACTAAAGTTTTGTGCATTGTTCTTAATTTGCAGAAACTATGGAACGAGACGAAAATCAGGAAAACATCCTCGAGGATATAATCCGCGGGCCGGAAGATGTTGGCGATGTCACCTCGCAGTTTTTGAACAACTCCGGTGAGGGAGATGAGTCTCTCAACCGAAGAGACGGCTCCGGTGAGGTAGAACCCGACGGCTGGGGTGAGGGAGAAGTCGGCGAGGAGAAGCCGACGAGGGAGAAGCCGAAGGCTCCGGTGGAACATTAAATGTTGCAAACTCCGGCGAGGTGCATATACATATATTAATGAAGCCGAAGATTGTATTAATTAAGCCTCTGCTGTCTATATACATATATTAACGCTCTTTCTTCTTTTAGCCCTCCGGATCGAGCAAATCTTCTGTAAGGACAAAACGAGGCCCAGCCAAAAAGTTGGGCGACCAAGAAAGGTACAGGATCGAAAAAGTCGCTGAAGACGGCACACCGACTGCTCCCCCTGGTGTTAAAAATAAAATGGTAAAGCAATGCGGAGTTCTTGTTAGGGACTACATCCCGATCACCGTTCGAGAATGGCATCAGCCAAAGGAGGGAGGAGTAAGATATGTCGGCGAGGAGGGCAAAGAAAGACTTTGGAGAAAGCTCATGCTTAATTTCACCCTGGCGCCAGAGGTGGATCCAGATGAGGAGGATCCAAATGAGGCAGAAAAGATTGCCCGGAAAAACATGGAGCAAAAAGTCAGGGACTGGGCTCTTAAGAAGATGGCCGAGCTATTCAAGAACTGGAAGAAAAGATTGAACAGCGAGTTTGTCCAGAAAAATAAGACTCCGGACTTCGATAAAGGGTATGAGAAGATAAGGGACTACTGGGAAGAATTTGTGGCGTACAAGAAATCGGAGGAAGCTCAGGAAAAGTCTGCAAAAAATAAGGCAAATGCTGCTAAAAAGATCTACCACCATACTATGGGGCTGGTGGCTACGCTTTTAGCATGCCTAAGTGGGAGAAACTTGAGGCGGACCTGCTGGCTAAAGGGATCACTCCAGAGCCACTCGCATGGATCGAACGGGCAAGAAATTGGTTTTACGGGCATGGGGGCACGTTGGACGCAGAAGGGAAGTGCATATATAACAGAAGACACAAAGATAATCCCCTACTACCCATCGAAGGCATTAGAAATGCAGTAAAGGATGTTGCAGAGGGACGGTTCATTCCCGATAGAGAGGATGACGAGCTCACACGCGCCCTTGGGAATAAGGAACACGACGGACGGTTACGAGGCGTACCAGGCTCCAAGCCCAAGACAATTGCGATTCCCGAGCACAGGAAGAAATTTCCTGATAGAAGCCATCAGAGGAGAAAGGAAAGGGAGGCAATGGAAGCACGCGCTGCTGCAGACCGGCTGCGTAATATAGAAGAAGAATTAAAGCGGCAGAAGGATCAAATTGCCGCACTTAGCCAGCAAGGTACTAGCGGCCAATCTCAGCGGCACATGGTAGAAGCTGCATGCGATGGTACCGGCGGCCCATCGAATCGGAAAAGCAGCGTGGCTTCCACGGAGCTCCAGGATGGTACTGATGATGCAGTGACGGTGGCTCCACTTCGTCGCTACCCAGTGGATGATATCACGGAGAGCACACCTTGTGAGATGCATGTGAAAGTTTTTAACTTAACCATGAAGGTGGCGGTCGGCTATGTCGTACCAATTGGACCTAATCCAACTTACCATTTCTCTCCGGTTCCAAATGGCTACGCTGTTGTCGCGGTGGATGAAGTGATGAAAGATTTTGAGGAGCTGAAGCTGGAACACCCTGCAGGTGAAGATGGGGAGGTGCTTGAACTTGGAGAAGCCAAGAAAGCGACCATTCTATGGCCAAAGGAATTCATCGTGCTTCCGAACTGGCAGCCAAGGCCATCGACTCCTCACCAGTCTCCAGCGCAACAGTCCTCTTCACCGCCTCAGCATTCTCCAGCGCAACAGTCCTCTTCACCGCCTCACCAGTCTCCAGCGCAGCCGTCTCCGCCGCCGCGTCAGCCGTCTCCGCCCACCGCTCGTACTATGAGGGGTAAGCGATCACCGAAACGTAAAAGGTCGCCCCTCCCAAAAGTACCTCATAAGAATCTTCCCATTAGACCTTATGACAGGACTGTAGCGGAAAACGCCGCGGAGGTGGCTGCCTACAATAAGACTTTTTTTGCACCAAAAAAGCCCGAGCAAAAGCCGGTATACGATGAAAAATCCAAAAAGTGGGCTAAGTCCTTCCTTGCGCATCCCAAATATCGATGAATCTGCAATCTGACTATGGTCGTGAACTTAGTAAGCTAGCACGTGCCCAGTCTGAGCAGAACAAGGAAAGAAGTGCAAAAAGCGGGAAACAAATTGCCCAGCTCGGACAGCAGAAAAATCAATCGGTCCCCCCGCTCATAGTGTGTTCCGATATCGACAAGGACTTCAGAGCCGGTATGGATAAGGACCTGCAATTATTGGACCCCAGAGCCATAGCTGCTGCTAGAGAACATGGTATCACTGTATCGCAGGCCATGGAAAATGCTACCGCCATGGGTATGACTCTTGGTCAACTTTTAGGCTATGAAGAACAACCAATGTTAGAGATAGCACGGAAATATGTCACAGGGGAGTCTATGGTCAGTAATGAGGAGCTCACGCGTCTATCAACACATATGCGAAATCTGCACAACTGGTACATGGTGCACACATCAAAGAAGGCGCGAAGGAGTGGATTGCGGTGGACGTTCGAGTGGAGCATTTCTTCAAACCTTACAGTATACAGGTTCAAATGACTGAACTGTTTCAGTTATTCAATCAGCGCGCCCTCGACAAATCTATCCTCAGTTGCTATTGTCTGTAAGTGATTTATTTTCGTAATTAAGTCTCTAGCTCAGCTCGTTCATTGCCTGTATTATATTATCCTGACTATATATATATCCTTTTGTACGCTATTATGTAGAATGAAGATGATGGAATGCAAAGCATCTAGACATTATGAGGTTGGGTTCGTTGACCCATATATCGTTAATGAACATACGTTACGCAATCACCCCAGAGACGTGGAGCATGACCTGACCACCTCTTTAATCAAGCAAAACTTCTGTACGGAAATACTATTTCCTTACAACTTCAAGTGAGTGTTTCTGTCTTGTACATATTTTTATTTGGCTTTCTCGATGTTAAGTGTAATTGATGAGTTATGCATGTCTGCTTTATGTAAACGTCCGCAGGTTCCACTGGATTCTGCTAAGCATTCAATTTGACAAGTCCATAGTTGAAGTCCACGACTCATTAAGTTGGGACCAAGCGACGTGGACCGAAATGAAAGAAATGCTCAATAAGTAATTTCAATCATTATCGCATTATATCGGCCTCTTTCGTTCGTTTCCTGATATCAAGTAATTAATAACTCCTTTGTTCATTTTTTTGGCCAAAGCAGGTGTTGGACACTATTCAAACAGAATGTAGAAGGTCCATTCAAAGATGAGCTAACTTATATATCGGTGAAAAGTCCGCAGCAGCCACCGGGGAGTAATTTATGTGGATTCTACGTTTGCGAGTTCATTCGCGAGTTGACCTCTGAGCGGAGAACAACTTCTTTGAGCAAAATGCGGGAGAATCTCGACCCAGAACGGCGCATACGAGCAATTCAAGAGGAATTGGCGGGATTTCTGCTTAGGGAGGTCATCGATGAAAGGGGAGAACATTATGCTTCGGACGATGAACTACATATGTGATCTATCTCCATGTAATTAAATAGTTGTATTCTCGCAAGAGATCGAATATTAATTATATATGCATCAACGTGTACTGTGTATATAGTAGAGCGTATAATATGCGTATGGAAACGATGGAGAGCACGTCGGCGATGCGAAGAAGGGGGAGACGACGGAGGCACCAGCGAGAGGGAGAGGGGGCACCGGCGAGAGGGAGAGGGGCACCGGCGAGAGGGAGACCCTAAACCCTAAATACAAAAAAAAAACTCATTGGTCCCGGTTCGAGTCTCCCCCCACGCCCAGCCAGAACTGGCCACGTGGGCACCCATTGGTCCCGGTTCGTGGCCCAACCGGGACTAGCATTAGTCCCGATTGGCTAGTCCCGGTTGGGCAACCGGGACTGATGGCCCAGCCGAACCGGGACCATAGACCATTTTTCTAGCAGTGGTATATGTGAGCATGGTGAATATGAAATTAATTGTTATATATTTTCCAGCCATGAAAATATTAACAGCTTAATCTATCTAATTTTCCTCTCATCTCTACCGTCTCATGCGCAGGAGTATTAGGTCGGTCGATTTCTCTGGCAACGCCGTGATGATTTGAAAAAGGCGAGAAGACTATATCGATTGATTTTGTTGAAAAAGACGAGCCGCCATAGGGAATCGGTTTTTTCTCCTCTGCGGCCCGTCCGAAGCTTCCACGGCTGCCCTTTGATCGCCGTTGGGTTAGATAGGGACAAGTATCAGAAGCAAGCAACGCACTTCCATCTACCATGAAGGCCAACAAGCAGCTACACAAAGATCCGGATGCATGTTTGCATATGCAATGACCTGGATGCATGCATGCGTGCATGGCCGTGAATGTGCACCAAAGAACCTCAAACAACCTAAAACAAGACTAGGTATTCTTACTATTTTTAGTGTTACAATGTTTTGAGGTTTTTTGTAAATTTACAGTCATGAGTTGCAGCTTATTAATTTAGCCGGAAACCGTACAGCTGGCGGGGATAGAAACGGTGGATGATTTACCAAGCCTTGCATTTTTATTGTTACTTAAAGTGTTATCGGAGTGCATTAGTACAACAAAAGTAAACAAAATCGAGTTTGGCTATGAAATTGTGCATGGCTTAGAAGGCAAGCGAAATACACAAATTTAGCACGAGCATGATAAGAAATAATAGGATTGGTGATAGTGGTTGAGTGATTGTTCACAAAAGAGAAAAGAGAACTGTCCAGATATTATAGAAAACACGATTGCCAATAATCTAGCTAGGGATTAATAAAAAAAGGTGGCGAGAGGCAAATCATGACAATTATTGAATACGATGTTTTAGTTGCTAAACAAATATGACTTAGTGTGGAAATAATATTGGCACAGTAGAAAAAATAGCACAGCCACCAGAGAGTGAGAGCGACAATGTTACCGTAACATTACATAGATATATAACAACAAATGTAATGGTTTGGATCAATGGTCAACCAACATAGGAAATCAGAGCACGATGAAGTAGCAAAACATGAAATTTAACAAATAAGAGAACTCCTTCGTTAAAAAACAATCAATGACAAGTTGGGTATATCAAGAGGTCTCTAGATTCAACTAAGAGTAATGACTCAAAATATTCAGTTTTTTATTCCTAGTATTTTGTTTTTCAAAATTACATTTGACGGAAGATATAAGCTAACTATATGTGTAAAGATAGACACTGAAGGGCCTTTATTGGAAGTGAAAACTTTATAAAATTATATAATTCATTAAAGATGGCATACAAAGTAAATTTCTTATAAATCTAGACACACAAATGTCCGCAAACACCATGCTAATCCACATCACTCGAATTATGTAGACAATTATGTAATTAATGAGTGAGATTTTAACATATGGAGAATCAACACGGTTCATCAATATCTACACATATAGGTTCTTAGTCCAATAAATATATACATAGAATTAAATGGTAAAGTTGTTTTTTACTAGAGCTCAGACATATGAACTTTCATTTCTATTAACTGTGGGCAAACAACTCCATGGATGCTTGTGTCCATAGGACCAAACATGAATCGGTGAAATCCCAAGCGAAAATATAGAACTACAGATATGTTCGATCAACGGCATGCATGTAACACACTACCACTGCAATTCTTTATAATAGTTGTTACTATTTTTTGTGTCTTTTAATCATGCGAAACAAACAATTAAACTGAAGTGTTGGGTAGTATGAAGAAGAAGTATTAAATTAATAACAGATTAGAAAGATGTTTGTGGTCTAATGGGATAACAATGAGAGAATATATATTAAATTGGTCATTGACTGAAATATTAAAATAATGTTCTATCAATGTCACTTTTTCTAAATTCAGTATGTTACCAAATTATATATGTTTTCTCCAAGTCGACGTTGTTACATGAGTAACATGACACAACAGATACGTGTTGGTGAGCTTGTAGAATACCTAGATCGAAAAGAGGAGAATAGTAGGAATAGACTACAAAATATCAAAATAGCACTACTGATGTCTTAAGATAGACGACATTCTAAATTATGTTACATGATATTTTAGAATTTTCAAAATATCTACTCGCTCCAATTAGAATGATTCAAAATATTTCCCACACATTTGCTAATTTACCTAAAATAAGTGTGTGAATCCGACCAGACTAATACACGGCTGCCCCACCAGTCTCAGCCGCTCTGAGCACTATACGACTTCCAGCGAGCTCGATGCATGCATCTGAATTTTCCTCTTGTCGGATAACTAGCCGACCATGCATTTTTCATACTGCAGTGGTTTAACTGCGCCCGCGTATCCACTTGACTTAGTTTGTTTTTACACTGTTCTCAAATATATCCTAGACAAATTACACCGGAAACATCTAGACGTGGGAGGGTTTTCTCGTCAAATAACCGAACGCCCTGCAAAACATAGAAGACACAAGCAAACCATTGGGAGCAAATCCTTGGAACAGAAGTCGTGGCCGCTCGAAATGCCGCCGTCGAGCCCAATGGAAGGAAGAAAGAGATCGCGGCGGCCGACGTACACCTGAATATGAAACCTCGTTAGAATAGCCGGTTGAACATCATATTGGTCATCACTTTATCGTTTTGTTGGTTTATCACAATCTCTAGAGATACATATTGAGTTTTTAACTTGGTAGTATTACCCCAAGTCTTGGTCAACCATAACGCACACATGAGTACATCATGTTCTGGACATATAGCCATATGTTGAACTCTAATTTTCTTGTAACCATCTTCTCAAGATTTCGATCCTCCATGGTTTAACTCATAAGATAGAGGAAGACAATCTTTGAGTTCCACACAAGAATTTCATCTTCTTTAGCTTTCTTTTTGTTTCACCCTTAAATCCAAAACATGGTTTTTAAGCATTGTTTATAAACAAAATCTTTCAATATTTTTTTTGTGGGTCCTTCCTACACACGGTGCACTTTCATCATCTTTGACGATGGTTCTTGCTCTGTTGCACGGATCCTTTGAAGCCCGATGACTTCTTGTCTATCTATTATTAACAGGCTCTATGACTATGATGACAAGTTTAATCCGGCTCTAGTGAGGGAGGGGAGAAGAAGGCGACGCACCTTTGGCACGCTCCAGTGGTTCAAGTAGCTATTTGTAATTTTACTACCTTTGACATTATTTGTACTGTTGGGGTGACTGTTAATTGTCGAAAAACAAATATATAACTCAAGTTGTCAACACAGACGTACTATCTCTATAGGCTCATTACGAACAAAATAAAAATCCCTAGGGTCTGTATATGTTCACACAAGGCGAGGGACAATGGGACTAGCCAAATGGCCTCGCGACAACACAACTAAGCCACTCAGGTCCATGCACTGCACTGCAGCAGCTGCTGTACGTACGTACCTACGTGACTCTGCGGGAAGTTAACGAGCCGGCATGCAGTGTTAAACACGATCTTGGCAGCTGGAGCACAGGACCAGCCTCCAAGATTTCATGGTCCTGCACCACCTCCATGTCTGATTTTTGGTTTTGGTCCCAAGATAGGAAGCTGCGTCGTCTTTTCGAATCAGTGCGTGACTGGGCCTCGCAGCTCGATCGGCCACTAACTAATTCAGCTCGGTCTGGTCCACCGGTCGGGCCAGTCCACGGTCGGCCGGTGATTGCCGATCCTACCAGGAGATGGATCGGCCGAAACTAACTAGGCCCGATCGATCGATGAGGTTTAACTGTTTTTGTATGAAGAAGTCTGAACCATGAAGCCAAGATGATCTGCATCGATCATGTCCACTTCACATTGCGCCGAAACTTGGAATTGCGAATGCATCGATGGCGCTTGCCAGTACCACGGCGCGGCGTCAACACACGAAAGCTAGCCAATCACGAGCTGCTCATCGCTGTCTCCGCTCGCTCCGGGCTGGCAAGAGGCATGCCGGGCCGCACCGTCGCCGTCCATGGACCTAGCAGGTGTACTAGCAGGCTGCCAGGTCCGAGGACGGTGAGGCGTCACCTCGAGCTCGATGGCTGGATCACTCGGCACGCAACTCGCGTACGCACTTTACACCCACTGTTACACATGCAGTACGGCGACGGGGAGGCACCGCTGCGGTGGAACATCGACGGGTCAGGCAAGCACCGGCAGCGGGTGGTGCCGGCCGGGGAGGGGGGGACCGGCGGTGGCGGTGGCCGGGCTGCTGCACCTGATGCTGCCCGCACGGCACGGGTGTCTGCCCTGCGCGCGCGCACCTAATACTGCCGCTCACGATCGAGCCGGCGGGGACAGACAGCTGCGCCTGCCGCGCGCGTGCCATGCACCCTACCTCTCCACCCGTCCACATCCATCTGTTAATCTCTCTCAACTCTCAAGGCCCAGGTTAGGTGAGTGACAGCATTATCCAGTGCGAGCTTGGGGCCGGGAGGCACGCGGGCAGCCATGCATGATTGATCACCTCACCGGGATCCATCCATGGTTAGGCCGATCGCAACCAAAGGTGGGTAATGGCTCCCTCCCTCCGACGGCATTAACGTCTCAGTTAGGGACGTGCATGTGCTGTGCATGCGCCGATCAATCGATCGATGTACTCCTACAACGTGGGAGAGACAGAGGATTGCTGACGCTCTTCCTGATTTTGATTGGGTGATCCTCGATCGACTCTCCATCTCTTTCTTACTCTACTGGGCAAGAGAACGTGGGATGCAACTGTGGCCTTCAGTCGACGACCGAGAAGAAAACCGAGAAAAGTCTGTCGAAACACAATAATTCCATCAGCACTCGCGGTGTCAGTTCCGGGGAGGAGAGCACCCAAGCTTTGATTGAGGAAAAGCTGCTCCTGCTGTTCTACTCCATCTGATCGATCTTATTGAGCAGCTTTCTAGCTAAATAAGTTTTCTTTTCGACAAAAAGGCTGCTTCCTTGGTCAACCATAGAAAGCTCTGTCAGCGTGTGGGATATCTAAACAGTTTCTTTTCGTGTTGTTGTTGTTAAAAATGCAGCGTTTACAATCTCGTAGATAAATCCGCCCCACATATTTCTTGATACTGTATTAGATCTTATAAGCTATTAGAAGTTTAGAACAATCAAAACAAGGGAAGGGTAGCTCTGCAAATGAGAATGACACAAAGCTTGTATTGAAGTAAAAAAATAAGTGTTTAGAACAATACATTTGTGCCTCATACCGACCATCTTATATATCATGCATCATACACCCTATATTTTATTATATTTTCAGCCTCAGAAACTGTCAGATGCCTAACACCATGCTCCCTCAGCCAATTTTTATCTCTAATAATCCTATCTCCTAGTTGCTTCCCATCGACCTTTAGCAATTTTAATCCCTCGGACAGTCTTGGGAAGAAGCCTTCAGGCCTGAGACACCAGGACTGAAAAACAGCAAACAGAAAACTCAGATCAGCTTGAAGCCTTTCCACCCCACCATTACTGAACTTTGGGCTTCCAGTGAAAATTCCTGTGAAGAGCAGCTGGTCTACTCCAGCTGCCACAACTCTCCATACTGTTACAAAATCCAGCAGATTTAGGCATTCTTCCAGCTTACATAGCCTCCCTTGCATGTAGCTTGAAGATTCTATGATCGCCCTGGATATAGCTGGTTCTTCCGAATGCTCATGCCACTGCCTCCTGTTCTTCAGATAATCCCGGGAGCGAGCATCAAATGCCCTAAGAATAACAGTAGAAATCTTGTCCACCCATTCTGATCTGAACTCTTTTAGTTGATTTATCTCTTGCTGGAATACACTCCCACCTTCACCAACTAGAGGTAGGTTTTCCATTTCAAGAAAGAACATATCCTCGCACCATTGCGTCAATGTGGATTCAACGTACCGAGCTGCATTAACGGACTGTGATACCTTGATCAAGCATCATCATCAGCCAAAGCAGTTAGCCCCTCTGCTTCTTGGCACCTCCGAAACATGAAACCAAGGAATTCTGATATTATGGGTGAAGCAGAACTCCTAATGAATTCTGCCCTAAGTGTGATGCTAGGAATAGGTCTAGCACAATCAATTAGCAAAGACAAGCCCTGCTGGAGAGCACCGGTTATTGCTGGAGATTTGTAGTCATCTGATCCATACTCGAGTATTGCTCCTTCAATCCTCTTAATCCAATTTATCTCGTTCTCCACTGATGATTTCAGGTTATCAAAAATCTCTTGTCTCTCAATCTCGGCCCATATTTCAAGCCAGTCTGGCCGATCGCAGAAGACAGAGAGCACTGAGATCCTCTGCCAATTGTCATCATCCTTTACCGAAAGTAGCAGTCCTGTACTCGAGATCAAATCTTGAGTTCGCTTGTCAAAAGATATCATTAAATCCACAAGGTTAAGCCATGCCACTCGTGCCTGAAATGGCGTGATGCTTGCATCGCTTGAGCTACTTTCTTGAATAAGTTCAATCTGCTTCGGAAATATCTCTTTCACCAAGTATGTAGACAAGGCAATAACGATTCCTGAAATCCACTCCTCTCTGCAACTATACCCTACAAGATTGGCCTTATCTACAAGGGGCTGTAGTATCTCATCCATGGAATCAACAAAATCTCTTGTTATCTTATAAGCAAGAGCAAAGACAAATTCAGGATTCTCAACCCATTTCGAAAAATGGTGCTGTGCAGCGGCAGATAATGGATTTACTAACTCCTCTATTACCCATAATGGTTGACGTAGATGATTGCCCACATTGTGCCCTTGTAACTGCCTAGCTTTTCTGCGCTTCTGTAATTCCTGCAGACTGCATAGGGAAAGAAAGCTTTCAGAATACTTCCTTGTCAGGTCACCCTTCATTGAAAATAATGGGTTCACGGTCTCTGCTGGTTTCCCGGAATAACTATCTGATATTTTTGTTCCAGCAAGGGAAGGAGGCCAGCCAAGGGATGAAAGAAGAGATCGATGATCAACAATAGCTTGTGGTCTTAGTAGAGCTAAAGATCTGTCCACTCTGTGATCCACTGCAGATATAACGCGAGTCCATTGTGGTCTGGTCCTTGTAACTGAAGCTAAAAGATCTTCTATCATTTTAAGAGATCTAATAGCAACATGTTGGGTCTTCTGGGGTAAAGAAGACGATGAAAAATTAGCAGTTGACAAGTTAAAAGTGCCGTAACCACAGTAGGACATGAATCATACCTCTGAATTTTCTCCACGAGGTTTGAGTTTTGCTGTCACAACAGAGGAAACGGCGTCTTCTACATCACCGATCAAACTGTCAAGCTTTAAAGCCGTTTCTGTACATGACAACCTACCGTTAAGAAACCATCAATTGCAAAGTCAAATGTAAACAACCACTAAGGCAACACAAATAAAGTAAAGTAGTAAGTGGAAACCAGGAGAAGAACAAAAGAAGGAACTGTGATAAACACCCATCTAATCTACAAAAGTTGTTGTCATTAAGCTTTCATCGTCCAATTCATGCTTCTAATGCTTCATAATCATACTTTCGTAGCTTGTTGTCATTTTATAAGTACTCTTTGATTGGAACAGTATCTCAGGTTCAAGCCTCTTTTTACTCCATAGATTGCATGACATTTAAGAAACTGACATGCGAACGGCTGGTATTTACACATTTCGAGCTCATGGTCAGATCTATCACAATATACACTCATTTGCTAATGGTCGCTCAGATCCGAAGCATCTGGAACTATACTTCTACGATGACGATCCAAGCTTGGAACATCGGTACCGCCATTGCCGCAAGGAAACGTATGAGCAAGACAAACACGTAGTCGGCATAAGAACGGACGTTCTACGCGTCAACCCATACTCCACACAATTTAGGAGGTTGGGACAGTCCGAAAACCTTGATGACTACAGACTTATCTTGAACCTTGACCAAAGATTGGACCAGAGAACATACAACGCACAAATGACTTCGGAGGTAGCTGCAGTGTGGGTCGAAGGAAATGAAAGAAGAAATACTTTTGACAAGAACGTCATACTACATGGGAACCACAACGAAATACAAATGATTAAATCATATTATGGGTGCTATGATCCGCTCTCATATCCTCTGTTCTTTCCAAGAGGTGAACTGGGTTGGCATTCAAAGATCCCAAAGGCCAATACAAAAGAGAAACATGTAACAAGGGCTGCTGCCGAAGATAACGATGATGATGACCCAGGTAATATTTCACATATTATTACTGTCTTCAATATTCATTATTCGTATATAGTCACCACTACTCATTCAACTAACTTTTTATGTCACGTTGCTTGAAACAGATGCACCCAGTAGGCTCTGGGTAACAATGAAAGAATACTATTGCTACAAATTACATACGCGGCCAAACATATTCAACCCAATATTGTACGGTGGACGGCTACTCCAACAGTTTGTTGTAGATACATACATCAAGATCGAGAGCTCAAGACTGACTACATGTTTCATCATCAGAAAAAATTAAGGGCAGACCTATACCAAGGCCTTGTGGATAGCATTCAAGCCGGAGAACAAAGTGGAAATGCAGTAGGGAAACGGATAGTTCTTGCCTCGTCATTTATTGGAGGACCACGAGATAAACTTCGCCGATTTCTAGACGCAATGGCTTTAGTAAGAAAGTACGGAAAGCCGGATATATTCCTCACGATGACTTGCAACCCCAATTGGGAAGAGATTACACGTGAACTAGAGCGTGGACAAACACCACAAGATCGCCCAGATATCGTCGTACGTGTTTTCAGGGCGAAGCTAGAAGAAATGAAGAAGCAACTGTTTGAGAAAAACATTCTTGGAGGTGTTAAGGCATATACCTATGTTGTAGAGTTCCAGAAGAGGGGACTACCCCATGCTCACTTCCTACTGATCATGACTGGAAAATACAAGTACACGTCTCCAGAGCAATATGACAAAATAATCTCCGCAGAGCTACCTAACAAGCAGAAGTACCTGAGCTATATAAAATGGTAATCAAGCATATGATGCATGGTCCTGTGGTGCACTGAATAAAAATTGTCCATGCACAAAGAATCGCCAGACATGCAAGAACAATTATCCAAGGCCATTTAACGAAACAACAATTCAAGGCAAGGACTCCTACCCATTGTATAGGAGACGCAAAGACGGTCGGACCGAAACAGTCCGAAAGTGCACGCTTGATAACAGGTGGGTCGTTCCTTACAACCCCTATCTATTGAGAATGTTCAACTGTCACATAAATGTTGAGATATGCTCAAGCATTAAAGCCGTCAAGTACCTGTTCAAGTACATCTACAAAGGACATGACCGAGCATCTGTATCCGTGACCGAAAAAGTAAATGAAGCCGAAATCGACGAGATTAGACAGTACAGAGATGCAAGGTGGGTGACACCTAGAAGCACTGTGGAGAATATATGGCTTTGAATTAAGCAAAATACACCCATCAGTCCTGCAGCTGCAGCTACATCTCCAAATATGCACATGGTCTCATATAATGGAAAAGAAAATATCAAGAACGTTATCGAACGTGCTGGAAATGATAGGTCAATGTTGACAGCATACTTCGAAGCAAACAGCTTACATGAGAAAGCACAAAGCATACTATACAGGGACTTCCCAGAACATTATACTTGGCAAAAAAAGGGAAGTTTTGGCAAGAAAGGAAACGAAAAGCTATATTCCAGGTTGGCAGGATTGTAGCAGCGCATCCGGCTGAAGGAGAAAGATACTATCTCCGAGTTATCCTAAACCATGTTCCAGGCGCAACAAGCTACGAAGACCTACGGACCGTTGATGGACAAGTAATGCCAACCTTCCGTGAAGCTGCAGAAAAAAGGGGCCTCATTGAGGCAGATAACACACTAGATGATTGTATGACAGAAGCAGAGTTGTTTCGGATGCCATCATCCCTACGAAGGCTATTCGCGACAATCCTGGTGTTTTGTGAGCCTAGCGACGTTCGTGGCCTCTGGAACAATCACCTCGAAGCAATGTCTGAAGACTACATGAGAAACTGCAAATGCAAGCACACGGTCGAACAATGGTGCTAAAAAATATCAGGGACATGTTGCAATCAATGGGAAAAGACATCAAGTCGTTTCCTCTGCCAGAGATTGACGAACATCATGACACGACAGATGACATGCCTAGGGAGATGACCGAGGAGTACGCGGTCGAGGTAGACCCAAAGGACGCATCTTTACATAAGAGCCTAAACAAAGAGCAGCAGACGGCCTACGACGAAATCCTATCCACGATTGACAGCCAAAGGGGGGGATTTTCTTCGTCGATGGACCGGGAGGCACGGGAAAAACATTTCTTTATAGAGCGCTCCTAGCTACGATACGTGGACAGGGCAAGATTGCTCTGGCAACGGCAACTTCCGGTGTTGCAGCTTCCATAATGCCTGGAGGGAGGACTGCACACTCGAGGTTCAAGATACCACTAAAAATAGACGATGGAGCAATTTGTGGATTCACAAAACAAAGCGGGACAGCCAAGCTACTAAAAGCTGCATCGCTAATAATATGGGATGAAGCATCAATGACTAAGAGGCAAGCGGTTGAGGCGCTAGACAGAAGCATGAGGGACATAATGGACAAACCAGATCTTCCATTTGGTGGAAAAACGGTCGTATTTGGAGGAGATTTTAGACAAGTACTACCCGTTGTCCGAAAGGGTACAAGAGCCCAAATAGTAGACGCGTCACTAAGCAGATCAGAACTCTGGAGCTGCATGAGAAAAATGAAGCTTGTGCGCAACATGAGCTCAAAACGACCCAGGGTTCGCGGAATACCTATTGCGCATTGGAAACGGAACAGAGGAGACAAACGATAATGGTGAAATACTTCTACCTACAAGTATATGCGTGCCCAATAAACAGCTGATAAAGGATTGGATACACTCATCAACGATATATACAAAACGGACGCGCTTCCCTACAAGATCCAAAATACATCACGTCAAGAGCAATTTTATCCACAAAAAATGATTGCGTAGACAGAATCAACCTAAAAATGATTGATCGATTCCAAGGGGAGGAGATGGTGTACCACAGTTCGATTCTGTAGAAGAAGACCCATATAACTACTATCCACCAGAATTCCTAAACACCCTTACCCCAAACGGACTGCCCCCGCATATGCTAAAGCTAAAGATTAATTGTCCGATCATACTACTCAGGAACATCGACCCGGCTAATGGCCTATGCAACGGCACAAGATTGATCGTACGTGGATTTCAGAATAATGCAATAGATGCAGAGATTGTGCTAGGACAGCATTCTGGAACCCGAGTTTTCTTGCCTCGAATACCATTATGTCCCTCTGATGATGAAATGTTCCCGTTCCGTTTCAAGAGGAAACAATTTCCAGTGAGGCTCAGCTTTGTGATGACAATAAACAAATCACAAGGACAGACAATACCAAATGTCGGCATCTACCTACCTGAACCAGTTTTCTCACATGGACAACTATATGTCGCGCTCTCAAGAGCAACCGCAACAGCGAACATAAAGGTACTAACAGCAACACGTGAAGAGGAGAAGACAAGTGAAGACGAGAAGGACAAACAGAAGGAGAAGAAAAGTAAGGAGAAGATCAGTAATATTGTGTACACGGAAGTCCTCACCAAATAGGTTATGTAACCTTTGAGGAAATAAATAACCATCCGTAATTCTGTGTTCACAATTTACTGAACAATCTGTACACTAACTCATTTGTGCTTATTTATAACCCTTATCACTCTGATGATACAGCCTGTAGTCAGGCAGACAACCTCTCAGCAGTTCAGCAGCACAGCCACGGCAAACAGCGACAATGCGCTAAAGCACAACAATCATGCTCCATTGTAAGCACTGCTATATTGTAACCAGCGACAGTACTACTACGCATGGTTATCTTCTTCACTACAGATGGTTATCTTCTTCAAGCCTGATCAGCTCAATGGACAACTGAACTACCAACCGTCCTAAAAATACTGCAAGTGGGATTACCAGGGAATGGGCTTGCTGTAGATCAAAATAATATAGCAATATACCAACCGATTTGTGATTAATTTATTGCCAGCAAATACTGACAAGTCTAACCAACCATTCAAATCATACAGTACAAGTCATAAAATTGTGCAACAAATGGATCGAACATAATCCAAATCAGATTTCTACAAGATGCACTCAACAGATTTGTACAGAATACAAAAGACATTTTTGCAAATGACTCAACCAATGGAAATTAACATGGGGATGGAGGTTCCTCACCATTTTCCTACTTGGGGCCTCCGTTCACCACCAGCGACATGGAGCAGCCAAGGGCAAGGGACGCTGCTCCCGCGCCTTCCTCGACGCGCCTCTTGCCCTGCCTGTTCTTGAGTGTGCTCGCGCCATCGTCGCCGGTTGATGACGCCGCGAAATCAACAACGCCAGCAACGCTGTACCGGCGGGCCAGGCTATGGAGGGGCGGGGGCGTGGAAGAAAAGCTCGACAAGCCGTGAGCACCTGAGCGGGGGCGGCCGGCACAGCCGAACGCAGCAGTGGGGATTTAGGGAGATTGAGTGACTGGAGGAGAAGAGAGTGACTAGACCATAGTGCGTTGACCCATGGTGAAAAGGCAGAAGATACTGAAAGATAACACAAAAACAAATTTCGGTCAACTAATGTCTGTAAGAAAAAAGAGAAGAGTTTAATGTGAAGACTTATAAGAAAAAATTGTTTACAGAATTAGTATTATTTTTATACTTTTTCACTGGTCTTTTTATAATTTTCACATAAATCCAAACATTACATATGTACACTTAATTTATGCATTATACGAATATTGAATGAATTGTCGGTTGTTTTTCACACAAAATTGAGTCGATCAATATGCACGAGGGCGGAACTTTTACACCTATAAATAATATAATCTAAAGTAGTCAGCGGGTACATCCTTGGAGGTAGGGAGATACATTCCACTATTTGGTTTTGTCGTCGTCCCCTCCAGCAACCCATGTAGACGTCGGTCGAATTTGATGGGAACTCATCAACAAAGGTCTTAGTGTCGCCAGTGTTAGAGGGGATGATTGTGCGTTTCCACAAAGTCATTTTTCTCTCCCGTTACAACGCACGGGCATATTTACTATAAGTTATAAATCCTGCTATTTAGCCATGTTTTCAGTATCTATTAAATTGTGGCACAAATTGATTCAAAGAGAAAAAGACCATGCCCTCGCATTTGGGAGGGCCACCTTGCTAGTTATGCAAAATCCCAAACCACTGTACTACCTTTGATGCCGCTGCACTCTCGCATTCGCAGCCAGACATCTCGACGACACAGGCTACTCGACTTGTTCCGGCGGCACAAAGCCATAATGGCCCAGCGTGTGGGCTGCGACGCTGCGTGTCTGCGCGCCCGGGCGGCGGCCGCCGGCGCGTGTGTACCTCGCCGCTTGCCATCCATCGCCATGGCCTTTCGTGGTCCGCACGCGCGCGCGCTCACGCGATGTGGAGCGTACGGCCGCCCCCTCCCCGTGACCTCGCCGTGATTAAGACCGTGTCAGCATTAATGGACTTGTCACCCCGCGCCCGCGCGCCGCCTAGCTCGCTCGCCGGATCGCGCCCGCTGGATCGGACAAAAACGTCGCAGCGGAGAGTGCCTCCGGCAACGGCGGGATCCGGTGGGGCGCTCGGCGGCTTGCGCCGCCCATTCACTGACCGTTGTCAGGGTCCCGAACTCCTGACTAGACCCACCCTGTGTTTATCTGGGGTAGCCGCCAGCGGGCCGGCCGGGCTGGCGAATGCGGACGAGGCGAGCTCGCAAGTTGGCATTCACTTGTGGCCCAGCCTTGTCGCGTTACGGCCATCGCCTGCTTCAGCGGTGGTTTGGTAACACCGTTGGTAAATCGACGATTCACCTATGAGTCTATGACCTCTCAAAAAAAAAAAAAAAAAAACCTATGAGTCTATGACTACAACATGTACGGATGTACTCGTACTTGGCAGTACTGCATGTATAGTACAGGGCTCAGCTTTGCCCTAGTACTTCTCGTCTTGTATGTGGACTTTGATTGATACCTGTAGTGGTGCTAGTACGCATCACATGCAATGTCCTTCCTTCTTCAATCCCAGTATCCCACTACTCGTAACAGACAAGATGCAAGGGATCTAATCACGTGGATGGTCTTACTGGTTTACTGCGGCACTAGTACAAGGTTTCCGGTCGAAAGCTTCACACATACTCAAATGGAACACACGACATGCCTAGAGTTCCATAGCGTGATCGATGAACAATCGAATTCCTCTGTTTGCTTCGATCTGAAGCATGCATGCATGAGCGTATATGTTTTGGCGGCTCGATCGATTTGTAAACACCATGATGGCTATCCCACTGAATAGGATCATGCAGTTGGACATGCATGCATGCGTGAGTGTCAGCGTAGTGTAGCCATAGCTAGCCTCAAGTATCCCTGTGGCACCATAAATCAGAGGAGGCCAATGTATTGATCGCCAATCGATCCACTCTATCGCATGGCTGGCTGGCACACACTGAGGACCGCATGCAACAGAAACAGCGTCCAATTGCACAATTACTGCATTTCGCCCGGATAGACGTACATAGTACGCTTTATGCATGGGAGGGCCAGTAGAGATTTACGCCAAATCAATAATACGCGAGGACGAGCAGCCTGTGTACTGGATACTGTAGTTCGTCGAACTTTTAGCTAGGCTGGCCCAGAGGCAATCAAGCCACACTGTGGCGAGATCCAGCCGTTGATTCGCATGCTCGAAGCTCGCTTGATACCCACTCCAATCTCATCATCCGTCTTAGCAGTGGTGCATACAGTTGCAGCTGCATCCGTCAGTTCAGCCCCAACGTACAGTGCAACGGAGGACGGATGAGCCAACGAACCCAACAGAAAACAAGGACACAGGCAAGCAGCTTTCGCGCTCTGGTTCAGGGCCGCCTCGCATCGATCGCCACCACGCATGTACGAGAACGAAAAGGGTATTCAGCGCCAAACAGCAAGGCAGCCAGCAGCCGTGTTGCGCGTACGTGAGTTGACACTTGACAGGACAGTGAGCAAATGAATCGTAACAAAAGCAGCGGTAAAACCAGCTAGTTCAGCTGTTCAGTGTCAGTAAAACCGTGAATGATGATACGATGTCGTTTCTTAAAAAGAAAATGTTGAGAAGTGGTGAGGTTACACGTACTTGATCACAAACACAAATACGTGCCTTATCGGTACTTATATATGAAAGTTGGAGCAATCCGCGCTCAATGCCGCTGTCCACGTCGCCCAACCACTTCTGACCGTCCGATCATCGCGACGGACAGCCCAGACGCGGCCACAGCACCCCCCAAAACGTGAATTACTGTAGCACTGGACTTTTGTCCAATCGTAGCAGGCCACATCGCCCGGTCACCGGCCGGTCGCCCACCGGTCACCTTGCCGTTTTGCAAAAAAGACCCACCCAAAACCAAAAATAGATCGAAGCCCACAACTCCACGCTATGACGTATCTATCTGCAATTGCATGAAACAACAAGGACCTAACTGCACAAAATTCCACATTTTCCCCACTCCGCGGCTCACCGTCCCCAGTCCCCAACCCTAAAATCGCGGCGGCGCCTCCCTGCTCCGACGGCAACTCGGCCGCAGGTCGTCTCCCGTTCGACTCCCTCCGCCGCGGTGGCCTCCCGCTCCGACGACAGCTCATCCATTGTCGCCTCCTGCTCGGTTATGGCGCGAGGCGGAGGCCGCTCCGGCATGCCGCCCTCCTCCTCTGCGAGCTCTGGCCGGGGGCGCCCAAGCTCCTTCTCCTCTGCGGCGGCGACGTCGACGACCCGCAGGAGGTTCAAGGCGTCGGCGGCGACCCGCAGGATGGTCGAAGCGGCGGCGGCCCGCGGCAAGGTCGAGGTGGCGGCGGTGACCTGCAGGAGGGTACGGCGGCCCGCAGGAGGGTTGAGGCGGTGGCGGCGACCTGCAAGGACGACGGCGCGGCCGTGCTTCTCCTCGCGGCGTCCGTGCTGCTCTCGATGCGGCCACGGTCGTGCTCTTCCCACCATGGCCGTCCTCCTCCGATTCCGGCGCGATTCGAGGCAGAGGCTGCGGCAGCGACCCGCAGGAGGGTCGAGGTGTGCTCCTCCTCGCCGGCGATGCAGCTCCCCACTGCCCCTCACGCTCAGTGACCATGCGCGCACAGGGTCGCTCATTAAAGGTCTAATTCCTTGATTCTTTGCCTACCTACTTCACACACTAAATTATCACAGTATAACCTGCAGGAAGTTTGAGGAATCTGGTTCAATTCATTCAGTCAAGATCCCTGTTTGTTACTCCATACAGTCATTCACAACCTACTGAAGTTTTGAAGCTCTTGATAATTTGTTGATCCATTGTTTGTTTTTCCTAAAATTTTCTTGACATTCAACTTACTTTGTTGTAGCATCATTACAAATATTTTGGTCTGTAAACAATCTCTTTTCTAGGTAATGAGTTCGAGAATAATACGCGATTTAAACAGAGAGGGATTGTCCTGGTGATGCATCTCTAATCCCACATTTTTAATCTCTAACACCATGACAAATTAAAAATGCTACTTCAGCTATTAAAGTGCACAATTGTTATATCAAATGGTAATCATCTCTTTTATCTACAAATATACTTCAAGTTCATCTGTAATCTTTTGAGATCCCTCGGGGATAACAGATTATGTGTCAGCAAGTAATTATCAACAATATTTCGTGTAAACAAACCCATTCATATACTTAACCTTTGAAGCACGAATTATATGTGGCATGCTATCTGGTCACATCTGTTGTACTACCATTTGACCGAGATTTCTTTATATTTTCAGGCCAGAGGAAGGCTTTAGTACCATAAACTTTTCTAGAGGTATTTTTTATTGGAGTCTTCCTGCCACCACAATTGTGTAACCAATATTTGGGTCTCTTAAATGGTTCATCATCAATAATAATTATTGGGAAGGAAGCTGATTTTTCTAGAGGTATTTTTTATTGGAGTCTTCCTGCCACCACAATTGTGGTCGTTCTAGCTTATACAGAGCGTCGTTCCTCCCATTGTAATCATCTTTCGGATATGGATTGCTACAATTTCATCTTTGGTCAGCTTTGCCAGATGGGACTCACTTTATTGTGAGACAGGTATATATCAACTTCATAGAAGATCATATATGTTTTTCTGGGTTATCAGAATGTGTCTATGTATAAAACGATCGGTCTATTTTGCTCCTATTTCTTAAATCTGCATGTTTAGCTATTTGCGTGATTGTGTATGAATCATTAATTCTCGAAAAGTACTGATTGCTTGATAGGATTCTCTGAGATATTGAGCAGTTGGTCGACCTGCAATGTTCCTTTTGTATTGCTGATTTGTTAAATGATGGAACAGCCCTAAAAGATTTAGTTATAATGATTAGTGTGCTGTGTCGGTCCAGCAGCATGAACTACCTTGGTTAATTTCCTGTAATTAGAAGGTGCATTTTTTATTTCCCTAACTATATTTCTTGATTTGCTATTTTTTTCTCTCTGTCTGACAGCCAGTATCACTGCAATGCATGCGGCATCTGCAGGGAAGTGCCTAATTCACAGTTATCCTTTTTCTTTTTAAACACATTTAATGTTTTTCTCAGAATGATCAAATTAATTTTCTGGACCGCGCCGGCCAGCGGTCCATGTTCTGATGTTCACAGTTTTCTTTGATTTTCTGCTCAATATGTCAGATCATCTGTTACTATTTTATTTTACAGTCTGATCTCATACATGCGAGAAAAATGCCTCACTGTCAACAAACGCATGAAGCAAAACAAACAGAACATGATCGGAAAGACAATCTTGCAAGCTCAGCAAGAGAATTACCAATATATTTCCTTCTTATATCATCAGGTTTATTTGATTCAACTTTAGTATCAGCTTCATATATTGTGTTCCCGTATTAAAAAATTCATATATGGTGCTGCCTTACAGTGAGCTGCTGGTCAGAATGGTACCGTGGTACACTGTTACATATGTTGCTTTCATAATTCTGCCTCAAGTGTAAGGTACACATATTGCTTGCTCCCTCATATTTAGTTTGTACATGTATCACATTTTGAAATGTGCATATGAGTTGTTTTGCAAATTTCCTAGCAGCAAACAATTTTGTTTCTTCCATTCCCTCTTGCAACATAGTATTATTTTCTCACCAAATAATCTCTGAACTTAAATGACTGCTCCAGTCATGTCATTAGCAGGCACAACAAGTTGTGTTGTGTTGCTCATGTGATATAGAAAAATACCATCTGCGAGAGACTTGATTGCCAACCTACATGATTCAGTTTGATCTGTAGTTTCCAGTTCGGTTTTAGCCATTTTCTTCTACAAATGCTTTTCGATTTTATTTTGAAGGAATGATACATTAGTAATGCGAGGGATCCCCTCCGTGCATGGAAGACAGAAACGCTTCCAAAGCAGCAAAGAGGCAAGATCAGACAATGCATAGGCGATTTGCAAAGTAATCAATCTCTTCGTACACTACACTCAATGATTGTTAGATGTATGACTCGGTTATCTCTTATCATTGGTATACGAATCAATACTCCTTCAACTTGCCAGTTCGTTTTTCTTATCATAGATAGATATCAAGTTCCCCCTTTTGAAAATAAGTTAGATATCAAGCCACACGGGTGCGGCGTGTCGCCGCGCCAAGTTGACTAGTAAAAGTGCACGGAGGGACGTAGTAGTTACTTATATCATTACAACGCCATGGAGCCACGCGCACGAGTCATTACATTACATGAACATTACATAGGATAGGATAGGATAGGATAGGAGTACATCGACATGCACGGCCTTTCAGCTTGGCTTAAGCTCAAGACCAGACGCATCTCGCCGGCCGGCCGGGATCTCCATTAATATTTCCCGGCCATGGAAGTACCCAGGGTAGCTACTCCTATGTAATGGAGTAGCTAGTTAACAGAGTGATGATCAATCTATCAGGTGCTAGGAATTAACACTAGTGGTTAAACACAATAAACAGTACTACTACGAGTAAAAGTATGACATTGACATGGACATGGACATGGACCATAGGCGTGGGTACGTGCGTGCGTGCATGGCGCCGTGGCGTTGTAGTGTTGACCAGACCGGAGAGGCAGCTGAGCTCAGGTAGAAGCAGTAGAAGGCCAGCTAGCTAGCTAGAACTGGCACGGGGATGGAGGCGAGAAGAGGCCGTTGCGGGTCCAGAGGTCGGCGAAGGCGTGGAGGATGAGCGGGTGGTGGCGCGGCGAGTTGAGGGAGAGGAACTGGTGGAGCAGGTCGTTCAGGTCGTCCCACGCGTAGATCTCCTTCTCCACCACCATCTGCACCATCGACTCCCGGAAGTCCTCGTACGGCTCCGCCGACTCCACCGCCACCGGCACGCTCTCCCGCGCCACCCGTCCGTACGTATCCTGCTGCTCACGACCGCCGCCGCCGCCGCCGCCGCCATCCCAGGCGGCACGCCTGCGATGCCGCCGCTGCCTTCGCCGGCGCCTCGTGTCCTGCGCCGGCTCCATGCCACGACGAGGGTCCTCGTACAGCGAGTTGTTGGCGAAGGACGCGGGGCCCCAGGATGCCGAGTCGGCGGAGGTAGCCGTGGTGCCGCTGTGGGCGCCGAGGGTGGTGGACGTGAATGCCGTCGTCGCCGTGGAGGTCGAGGACGCGTTGGGCGACTTGGGCTTGCGGCCCCTGCCGCCGCGGAACGGCAGGGAGGACGAGGAGAATATGTTGGAGAAGAGCTTGGGGCGGCGGCAGTTGCAGCCGATGTCCACCACCGGCGGCTGCCGCAGCGCGAAGCTGCTGCTCCTCCGAGACGGCTTGCTCGACATGGGATGGCAATGTAGGAGCTCGTCCAGAGCGACGGAAGGTGCAGCTAGTGTGTGTGAGCTCGCAGAGCTGAGAGTGTGTGCTGTTCTTGGAGCTTGGAGCGTGCTATATATTAATGGAGGGTGCCATGTGAGAGCGTGAATGAAAAGATTGAATGGATAGTAAAGAGATGGTGACATGAACAGTCAGGTGGGGGAGGAGGAAGAGGAGGAGCATGTGAAGAGGATAATTATACGTGCAAGGAGAAATGTGAGAGCTGAGACCGTGCAAGCTGGGAAACGCCATGAGACGCAGACATCTGAGACGTGTACGTGCAGAGGTTTTTACCATGCGTGTGTGCATCACTCTCCGATATATTAGTGCATGGTTGCAAGATACTCCTAGGAGGAAAGGATCATGTCAGAGATGGAGGAGAGCTGCTGCATGTATCAATGGTTCCCTGTGAGTGTGACTGGACAGTGGATGGTTAATTTCTCGCAGTGGATTCAGAGCAGCAGCGTACCTAGGAGGAGGACATGGTGTAGTTGGGAAAAAATAACAATCTTGTCACGGTTTGGTGGTAATATGACGACGAAACTGTGCTGCTGCTGAGTTGACCGACTGTATGCATGTGAGGACAAGCTGGCTATGCTGCTGGCCCCAGCACCAATCTTTCTCTGCTGAAGAGATCTTTCCCCAACTCACCACAGTGCGTCGGAAATAACTCAATACAGTACTCGACTTAACAATTGGCTCTTGTTTTAAAAATAGGCCTATGGCGTCATATCTGCAATTTTCTGCTATATATTCTTCCCCCTACCCTGCTGCTCTAAATAAATACAGTACTCCTAAAGAATAATAGAGCTATGGCGTCATATCTACATTTTTCTGCTATATATTCGTCTTTCCCCTACCCTACTGATCTACAGAAATAGTTTTCTTTAGCTTCTCTAAAGAATTAGTTTTGGCACTCGCTACTGAGAAAGAACCACACTACACGTTGTTGTACAGGTAGTGCGATCAGTAGTTCAGTAAGCCAGCTGAAGCAGAAGGAAATAAACTCTACTAAGATCAATCAGAAGCGAAAATGACAAAATCTAAGAATAAACTGCGGCCAAGATCCTCTCATGATACTGTACTCAGTAAAATGAATTGAGAATTCACCATGGAGTACTTCTGCACATCTGCAGATATTAAACAACACGCAATGCATTCATGCATATATGCCTGCTGCATGCACACAGATAATTCGTAGCACTTCATTTTCTTGCATCAGCGCATGCGCATTGTCGAGTAGATTTCTTTCTCCGGCCGCCTGACCCTGCCCTAGCTTGTGTGAACGCTTATCTCTGCAAGGAACCCTATATGCTCATGATGCCAAGCAAGCAGCACAGACTGAACAGTTTACACCTCCAACATACAGCTCGTCGCTGGATCCGCCTGCTATCTATCTTCATGGCCGGAGACATGTTGCGGCAGCAGTGTAAATGTGAGGAAAGGAGGAAGAAGGAGATCTCCAACACGATCTACGGCATTGATGTACGTGGCCGGGTGCACATCGATCGATCTCATAATCAGACTGTGTGCGCGCCCCGAGGGAAATATTATGTGTCTTAGAACTGCACGCTGTAATAGTGCAGGGAGTGCGGGCTGCATGACCTAGCTTGGCTAAGCTATACATGGTGATCGTACGCCCTGGTAGCTAGGCTTGCCGGAATCGCATTCATCTCCAAACAGTGCGGTGAAGTCACCTTTTCTTCCTCCTTTCCATGGCCGGCGGGAAAGACGACGAAGCTAATGAGCTGCGCGCAGCAACCTTGGACAGTTCACTCACACACCGCAGCGATCTTGGGCTGTTCACTCCACCGCTTTCCTTCATGTGCGGTTCCGCTGAAAAGAATAGAACGAAGATATAGATACGTACACACACGTAGTACCGAGATTAACATAATCAAGGCCACATGCGGGAGGGAATCGCTAATCATTCCCAGATCCAGAAGAATTTGCCAGCCGATCAGATCAACGAATCTGATATGCCACTCTGACGGACCCCAGCGGTGCAATTAACCAAGTCATTACAGCAGCTAGGATTGTTGGATTAACATATCGAACGGGATTCGGGAGAAGTCAAAGGAGGAGCGAGCGGATCGATCTTCCCGCGGAGCTGCGGCTGGCCAGGGCCATGGCCGGCCGTCTGAGGCAATGTGCATGCTTGGGAAGGTTCAGAGAGCGAGTATAAAATCACTCGTACAGATGGAATAGAATAGGAATAGAAGGCTCCATTTGCCAGTGCATCGGCGGCCGTGCACGGTAGGGGTTTTGATTATTTGTCACCGGGCGCCGGGCGGGCGTTTAATCTCGAGCGGGCTGGTTTGGTTTAATGAGCTGTCGGGGTTGTGGAGCTCGATGCCCATGGCTGCCTGGCCGTTCAAACCAGGCGGCCGGCCGGGGAGCAAGTACGGTGCCGGTGCAGCTAGAGTAATATGGCATGGGGTCGTGCAAAGACCATGCACGGCGTCGTCGTCCTCGCCGAGTCTGACCGACCTCGATCGGCCGCGGGTCGTCAGGTTTAAAGACTCGTCTAATCGATCCCGATGCACTGTCTGCTGTGCCCAAACAAACAAAACACGGAATTCAATACTCCCTCAGACCTGAACCTTATTGCCATAGGGAGTTATTCAAGGCGATCCTGATTAATTGCTCTACTGGTACTAGTTGATCGGTCCACTCCATGGAGCGTAGGAGTATAGTACATGCAGCTGTAGTTTTGAAATGACAAGTGTGTGTATGTCCATGCGTAGCTAGGGGATAGCCAGCTCGAATCGGCCGTGTGCTCCAGCGTGATCGCATTCAATCTGTGTATATCTGATGTTGTGTGGACGCTCCTGGCTTCAGAGCCTCGATGGTTTTGTAGGAGTAGCTTGTTTCCATCCGTAGGCAAGTCAGCTTGCTAAACTAAGCATGGTTGAGTTAAATGCCTTAATGGCCTCTTACTAGGTGTGTTGGGTAGCTGCATATCGTGGGTCTACAATTCTACTGAATTTAGATTTATCTCCACAATTTATCTGTATTTGCTCACCAAAATCATCTTTAGCATAGCGCATCAATCACTAGTTCACAACACAAAGAAACATGAAGAACCTAATAGCCATGGTGGTCATTCCGCTTCCACCGCGTCTCGACGAGGTTATCTCTCGTTTGCGGTGCAATTGCTTGTACCCTCTTATCTGGTCTTAACTTCTTCGTCGTAATAGTAGTCGACATCTTCCCCACGCCGATCCCTTATGATCATGTTGTGCATCATTCAACATATTGCACTGACCATCCAATTAAATGTCTTATGATCCTGGAATCGTGTTGTCCACGCACCGTTGCATTGCAGCACCCAAATGCTCGCTCCACGTCCTTCCTAGCAGCCTGCATATCCTCCCTATTTGTAACTTTGTCAGTTGGGGATGTTTACGCGCTCCCACGTCATAAAATCGATGTGGCCAACCTGGTCCCGCGATTGAACGAAGATACGACAGACTTTTCCTTCCCCATACCAAGTCCTGCGGTGGACCGGTGTCTATATTCACGACACAATGGACCTCCACAATGATAATGCACCTTATACGTGTTTTAAGGTTTCCCTATATGAGGGATCTGCTAGAGATGCGACCCATATCGTAGCTTCGCGTACCGTCCACGGGTAACACACATGCTCATTTAACTCCCAGAACTCAAGCTTTGGGTGATTATACATTTCTGAGCTTATGTTTAGGGGTTTTCCCTTCCTGTTAATTATTTTAGGTTTTCTGTCTTTTTTATTTGGATGTTTTCTTTTGGTTTCAGCATTTTTCTAGTTTCTACTAGTTTTCATGTTGATTTTCTTTCTTTTATGTAAATACATGCATTTTTTTGAAGCCAAATAGGTCTTTAGTCTCTATACTATGACCATTTTTCCTCTTTATGGACATATTTATTTGTACAAAAATAAGTTTTCCAACTCATGATATCTTTATATAGATACATATTAATATGTACCCACATATGTATAAACATCTAATTTGGACATATAATTTTTTAATGCAGGATATTTTTTAGTAAAAACTTAATACTCCCTCCATTCCTGAATTTAAGGTGTATAGTTTTCTGTATGAATATTAAGATATGGGTATTTGGCATACGGTGGACTCATCTTCTTGTGGAAAAATAGGGAGATATGAGTTCCTAATAGACACAAATTGAAAACAATACACCATATAAATTAGGATTGATTTTTGGATGGGTAAAATTGTCCATAAATCGCATTATACCTTATATTTTCGATTTTTCTAGAAAAACTATACACCTTACATCAAGGAACGGAGGGAGTATATAGAAAGTGCATCTAATTTAAAAGATTTCATAAAAAAGAATGAAAGACTAGCGTCAAGTGCAGCCCATTTTAGATCCATTCAAAAAAAAAAGTGCAGCCCATTTTAGATCCATTCGGGCGACATACATTGCCCGCGTCAGTTAGGAGCTCCCCATATTCCGGCCCTATTTCAATGCAATATCAGCTTTAAGAAACAGGGCTCCACAAGGAGGCCCTATCCACATTCTTTTCAAGACGTTTGGCCTGGCTCAAGATGGTATGTAGCCTTGGGTCAAAATGACCAACCTAACTGATATTGAGGTAAATCTCAAAAGAAAAAAATGATATTGAGGTTCCCCTAAAAAAAAGAAAGATATTGAGGTGTTTATAAAAAAAACTGATATTGAGCTCCCGGAAAATATAAACTGAAATAGTGAAATGATCAACCTTACTGATATTGCGCTCTGGGAAAATATATTCTACCTATATTAAGGCGCGTCACTTTCGCGCGCTCTCCGGCCTCCGAGCACTGTTCGCACTGTTCTGTGAACAGTGGTACTGTTGTACACTGTTCACATGAACAGTGCTCATGCGCAGTGTTTTTTTTTGCACCATTTTTTGAAAAAATAATTAATTTATTTCTACGTGAAATATATGCGCGTCGAGTTCCCGCAAACGGTTTTGAGTTTTGTCCTCAGTTTTGGATCCAAAATCGCATAAACAATTAACGCATTCCGTCAATTTTTGCAAAAAGTCCCTACGTTTTCCAAAAATTACATACACGAAATATATGCCCGACGATGAGTAGGTTCCGACCCGTTATCGTTTCTTTTTACGTGAAATATATGCGCGTCGACCAGTTTCGTTGACTCTACCTCCTCAATTTTTGATCCAAACTCGCACAAACATTTGACGATTTTATCAAATTTCCTGCAGTAAAACCCCCGCGTTTCTCGAAAATTATATACACGAAACTTATGCGCGCGTACGAGTAGGGTCCCTCCCGGTGATCACTTTTGAGTTTGGTCGACTCTAACTCTCATAAATCACAGTTTTCATCAATTTTCTTTTCCATAACAATGACAAAACATTCAACAAAATATGAATTAGCAGTGTATTCAAAAAAATCGCAATAATCTCAAAACCAATATAGATTTAAGAAAGTTGGGCCACATATCCATTGTGCGCAAAAGCGAAACTAAGAAATTTTCAAATTTAAGAAATTTTCAACTTTTCACAGAAAATAAGAAATGTTCATTTTGTTGACTATTTGTTGGATTAGTTTTCTAAATAATTTTTCTTCTAAGAAAATATTCAACATTTTTTATAAGTTCAAAATAGTTTCCATACAAGGTATGTTGGAGATTATCCCAGTACATATTTTCCCAACGAAAATGTTCAACAATACGAAAATAAAAAATGTCGCTACTCTTTCTCACTAAGGGCGCGGTATGCAACCTACTTATGGAAAAAAAATTGAACATCCCAAATTGGTGAAAATTTGAAGAAAATAGACGATAAATTCCGACGGATTTCTACATTTCCAAATTACTGAAAATTTAGAGAAAATAAACGACAAATTCAGACAGATTTGGACATTTCAAATTCAGACGAATTTGACATTTTCGAATACAACGTATGCGTCGTGCCGGCAAAAAAATGAGCATGCTTCAATACTCCAATTTAGTGTAAATTTCGATAAAATTTAACAGACGACAAATTCCAATGAATTTTCACATCTCCAAATTAGTGAAATTTTGGAGAAAATAGACGACAAATCCCGACAAATTTCGACATTTTAAAATACAACGGGTGCGGCGTGTCGCCGCACCAAATTCCACTAGTAAACTGAATGCTTTTGCGCGCTACCCGCTGCTTGATGGTAACAGGCCATGGTTCTCCAGAGTATCATACGAACAGAGGTGAACAACAGGAAGAGGAAATTTGCAGCAAAAGACAATAACGTAAGAGTCAGCTGCTCCCGTCCGTATATAATCTGAAGTACGAAGATATTGGAAATATCTTGAATGCTCTTTTTCTTTTATAAAAGGCTTTATTACTTAAAAGATTTAAGCATTACCCCGGCCTCTGCATCAGAATGCACGCAGTCCAACCGAACGAAAAGAAACAAATAGTAGCATTAGACGAATTACAATCATGTATAAGTAAAACGCCATTGCTGATGACGAACGCCAATGCCTATGGAGGACCAATCCGGCGATCAAGCGACCATCTATATCGGATAAAAACATCTCTCGCCACCTCTTCCAAACGTGCACAGACCTCCGTAAAGAGGTCTCGATTCCCCGCTCGCTGTAACATGGACCACAAACGGATAATACTTGTGCACCGGTATAGTACCCGCAAACGAGAAAAATCTTTATCATTGAAAACCTTATCATTTCTACACAGCCATAGCGACCATATAACGGATATCGCTCCCACCCTAATAACAGTTCTAAACTTTTTATCAATCCCATGTAGCCAGTTACCAAATACATTTGCAACAGACTTGGGTGGATATAAGTTAGAAGCTATCTGGATAGATGACCAAATAGAACGCGCAAAACTACACTCGAAAATAAGTGTTTTATTGTCTCCTGTTGTGGACAAAATACATATTTTGTACTTCCATGCCAGTTTCGTTTAACAAGCTTATCTTTTGTTAAAATGACACCCTACAAAGATACCAAGTAAACACTTTTAGTTTAAGCGGAGTCTTCATTTGCCATATTTTTTTATTATTGTCGACTGATACATCGGAATGGACTAACGCCCTATACATGGAATGTACCGAGAATTTTCCATTCTCACATAAATTCCAACAAAACTCATCGAAATCCTATGTAAGTTGAACTGAAGTCAACCGTACCAGCAAGGCGTTTCAAGACGTTAGTCTTGGCCCAATTAAGTTTCGCGGGGGTGATGACTGCATAACATATAGTACAGTCATCAGTCATCGCAAGGCACCTAGTGTCATTGACCACAACACGAGTGTCCGAAGATGCTGAACAATTCAACAAATCTGCCGCTTTCACTGTCGCTGGCAACTTAGGAGCAGAAAGACCGGCAAATACTTGGTCCCTGGTGGCTGGCGCATCTCAAGCCTGAACATTCTGCAATCGTAGAGACTAGAGTGCAATCTTTCGCAGCCTCCGTTGCTTCGTTGCGCTCGCGGTCACTTGGACCAGTCGCAAGCGAGAGAAGAGCGATACACCGATCTTTCTGCGTAGGCCGTAGCAGAGGGGGCAGAAATGGGCGACGACGCCGGCATGGTGCTCGCCGCCGCGCTGACAGGCGGGCTCTTCGTCGTGCTGCTCGTCCTGCTCGTCGTCGTTCTTGTCCGCCGGCGATGGCTCGACCGCGAGGCCGCCGCGTCCGGCGGCCGTTTCGTTCTGTTCGGCGTCTGTTTCCAGGACGACACCCAACGCCGGTGCGGCAGGACGTCCTTGGACAGGAGCCGCCGAAGGGGGGCCCGCGGCAGCGAGGAGGCGGATGATCAGGAGCCGGACGAGGGCGAGCTCGAGAGGTGGAAGAAGATGTTCGGCGGGCCCAATAGGTGCCTGTCCACGATAGAGGAGCGCACGGAGAAGGGCACATCGTCGGTGACGACGCCGGCGTTCTGCTCGCCGCCAGCGTCGCCGGACCGAAGAGACGCCCGGACCGTGCAGTCGGCGTTCTGAAAGGTTGACACCTGCTTATGTTGCTCTTATTGGTACGCGAGCCTAATATTCGTGATGACTACTACATTTATGTGTTGGAATAGCGAGACGAACATATGCTTTGCATTGTGCTTTTTTTTTTGACAGGTAAAACAAGAACTTTATTACGGAACAATGTTAGGCAATTCGCCCATTACAAGCACAGCGATATTCGCTGGGATATCTGATTCCCACACATTCATGGTTCCAGGAGTACAACTAGCACCTAATTTTGCAAATTCATGCGCTACTTCATTGACATCTCGCTTACAGGCAACAACTGAACACTTAGAAAACCATGTACGACACTGAATCTTCAGGTCCTCTATAATTGCAGCCGCGGGAGAGAAATCAGAGCTCCTGTTATTCATTGCATACATTAATAATTGCGCATCCGTCTCAAAGATCACCCGTATTGCTCCCAGACTAGATGCCAAGCTGATCGCCGCCTCCATCGCTTTCAGTTCAGCCATGAAAGCATTACGCACTCCTTCAGCACATCCTGCAGCAGCAGAGACCACAAGGCCTTTATCATCTCTCACAACGACTCCCCATCCTCCATGATTTTGTCCTTCCTTGAAAGCACCATCAACGTTAATTTTGAGTAGCCCATCTTCAGGTGGATTCCACTTGGTAGTCGTCACTTCTTTAGAACTCTTTTCCGGCCTACAAAACTTCAGACTATCGATTGCCAAACAGCGAGCACGATAGGCCAGCTCAGGTGCTGTCAATTTTTCGCCTCCTTCACGTATGCTATTTCTCTGATTCCACCACGTCCACCACATAGCAATGATTTCAACCCGCTGATTTTCACTCAGTGTCCATAATTTATTTAGCACCTCATCGATACCATTGCACTGGATCAGACTCTCTCTGATATTCAACATATTCAGCTCACGCCATACCTCTTTTACCTCCTTGCACCTGAGGAATAAATGGCAGCCATCTTCATCCGTCCTCCGGCATAACAAGCACTTGGTGTCCTCCAACACCATACCTCGGCGTGTCAGATTTGATCGGACAGCAAGAGAATTATGAGCTAGTCTCCAAGTAAACATTCTCAACTTATTCGGGCATGGCATCTGCCACAAACGCAGCCATTTACGTTCTCCATTCCCTCCCATACACTCTGGAATGCTAGAGCTTGATTCGCCTGTTCTGCCACTGTCTCGTTCCACAATATCTCGATGTAATTTATAGGCTTCTTTGACAGAGTGGACTCCTTTCGGATCAAAGTGCCAAGCTCTAAAATCCTCAGCCCCTTCTCGCAGAGGCATATGGAGGATGAGTGCAGCATCAGGTCTGAAAGTATCAACGACAAGCTGATCGTCCCATTGTCCAGTAACCGGGCTAATCAGTTCACTTACTGTTGTCAACAGGTTGCCATTACGAGGCGTAGCAATTTTCCTGCACCACAGTTTCGGAACCCAGGGATCATCCCAAATTTTAACCTGTGTTCCATCCCCAATTCTCCAAATCACCCCTTGCTTTAACAGGTCAATACCATGAACTTTGTACTAAAACTGCGTCAATTAATTTGGAACGGAGGGAGTAAAATACTGCGCCATGCATATGATATTCCAGGCTCAGCTTGTGCCTCCAACACATCTCCGTTAGGAAAATATTTTGCCCGTAAAACTTGGGCACATAGACTCTCAGGATATTGGACAAGCCTCCACGCTTGACGGGACAACATAGCTATATTGAAACTATGAAGATCTCGAAATCCTAATCCTCCCTTCCCTTTCGGCAAGATCATCTTCGGCCATCCGATCCAATGGATTTTATTCTCCTTATCTTGTTGACTCCACCAATACCTACCAATCATCGAGCTCAACTCACCGCAGAAGCTTTTTGTGAGATAGAAACACGACATCGCGTAGGTGGGTATAGCCTGAGCCACGGCTTTCACTAAAATTTCCTTTCCCGCCTTGGATAACATATTTCCTTTCCATCCTTGTATCCGTCTCCAAATCTTATCTCGGATATATTGGAATGTCTTTTTTTTGATCTCCCCTCATATACGGGCAACCCAAGATATTTCTCATTCCATGCCTCGCTCATAATCAGCAGCTCATTCTTCACCTCACTCTTCACTATATCCGAGGCATTGGCACTAAACATGATTGCTGATTTTTCAAAGTTTATACACTGACCTGAAACATTTTCATATAAACTAAGCAATAACAAACATATGCTTTGCATTGTGCTAGTAGTAGGTCAAGCGATGATGTTTTCTTGTTATTTTGCTTTTCTTAGAACAACCATGGTTATGCGATCAATAAAGCCCACGACTCCCTACAAAAAAGCGTTAAAGCCTTAACGATAGTAATACTAATTTCGGCCCTAGTAAATCGATCCCTAAAGCCCATTAGCTGTTTATTAGTTCAACTAGTCAACTAACCAACCCAGCTAGGCTGATACGCTGTGGGCCTACGGCCACGTCCAACTAATGGAACAATCGCTGTGCGTGTAGTTATGTATATGTAAGTAACGCAAGTAGCACTAGATCAGATCGATCGATTCTGCGTTCGGCTTCTCCTCCTCCTCCGCCGCCGCCTCCGCCTCCGCTCCTGTGGACCGTCAACGCACGAACGCAGGTCGCCTAGCCCACAGCCGGCCGGCCTAGGCGAGTGGCAATTTCATCCGGCCGACCAACGAGGTTAGAGAGCGTGTTTGGTTGGAGGGGATTACAACTAGGGAATAGAAATTAAAAAAGTACAGGTCTTATAATCCTTTCTATTTTCGTTTTCCTTGCTTCACATGTTCATGTCTTATTTGATTGAGGCTCGGAGTCTGGTCTTTCTGTACCACAAATCTAAGCGTGAGACGCCCAAGCCTCCAGATATCTAGCGCTGCTATGATTCATTCATGTTATTTGTATGTCAGAAAATTCTATCTTAGTTTTCTCTCTTACTTGCAAGTGATTTTATTTAGTCAGTCCATGGACGTGAGTAGTACTTGGAGGGAAGTATGAAACTCTAGTACGGATTGATTTCTCACTGGAAATTGACACCCTTGTTGCGACTAGACCGCGCCTTTGCTTCCTGCAAAATAGGATCCGACGGCAGATCTGGTCGTCTTTAATTCACTGCAAAAGTTTATCATTTATTCATGTGAAAACTGAAAACCTACGCATCCGACAAGGGATAATAACTCTCAAATTCCCTCTATCAATTCTGATCACAAACCAAACAATGGAATAGGACTAAAAATCAGTTTCCCACATACCACAAAACTCCCATTACCCTACCGTAAGCTTTCCAAACACGCTGCTAACTTATCTTTCCTTAGTGTGAGCAAAGTAATACCCTAAAATAATTAATCGGAAAATGTTTGATTGTGAATTAGCTTGCGTACCCACGATGAAGGGATCATTGAGCACGTTTTCAAAGCAATTGGTTCCACCCCCATCTGAAGTTTTGATGCATCTACTCCTCACCATAGAATAATTGTTCGGCCTGACGGGCCCGTGCTTTGTGGGTCGAGAAATTGTGATTGTTCTCATAAATATCGGGAAATTCGGCTCTTAACATTTTATCCTCTTTCCCAGGGTTTTTGCTCCACCAGCTACCAAGAGAAGTTGGTGGCGCCGGCGGTACTTCAGGTGAGTGAGTAGAAAGAGATGAAAGCCCATACGGGGAAGAACGGTCATGTCAACTGCAACCCGAACTACAGCTATCGAATGGTTTTTCTAACCAACTTCATCATTGTAAGCTCGACGAGTCTCTCTTTTCTTTATTTATATACTCCCTTTGTATCATAATATAAGATATTTTAGCTATTCTAATACGAAACATATATAGACGTATGTAGATGAACTTTATTGTGTAGATTCACTTATTTTATTCCGTATGTAGTCCATATTAAATACCTAAAACATCTTATATTCTGTTACAGGGCGTATAAGGTTCTGACTAACTGCTTTACATCTTCCATTCGTTCTATAAAATATGCAACCATGCTTTATACTTTGTATATGTCACCGGTTGATTTCTCCGTTAATAACACGGATATATATAGCTCGAGCAATTTCCGTGTACACATTATTTATTACTTCACCGTTCATCGGTTAAACCACAGTTCGTGTTATTCCAGATGTCATTGTAGATATTTCACATCATGTGCCAACCGTATGTCTACTAGGAAACATGTATAAAAATTATTCAAAAGAACTCAAACTAAAGGATTTCCCCCCGTCATTTTCATGTTTCTCATTGCCAATTTGGGCTTATAATAATGATAGGAACTGGCTTAATTACAACTGCTAGCTGTTCTTTGCTTAGATTTGTTGTAGCTCGTTATCAAACTTCTGCATGGTCCCGATTTTATGTAATTCTCGCTGCTTCTTTTTTGTAGTGCTTAAGCTGCATGATCGTGGTGGCTATGTATTTTAGCGTCGTCACTTCTGCCTTTGGCAAGTATGGCCTATCTTGGAATTTCGTCTTCTCGAGTGCCCTTCCCTGTCCTCTTGTTACAGGAACGATGTATGGCATGTACATTATGAGGGACATTTACATGCAGTACTTTGGCATGATGGGACCAGCCCCTCTGCAGGGTCGATAATAATGTGGAACTACTGATCCTTTGTTCGGATATAAACAAAGGATTTGATTAGTTAAGAAAAGATTTTACCAAAACAATATGTAGTTTATGTGATAATAGAAAATTGATGTTAAATCAAATTTGACAATATCAATTTGTCTCAAATAAACTACATACCAATAAAATAGTTTTTTTTCAAGCCTTGTCTTACATAACTGAATAATAATGGAGACGATTTATCTTAAGTGGTATGTTATGTTCATTTTTAATTAGATAAAACGTGTTGTGACACGGATTGATCGTATGTCTTTTTGTACTATATCTTTACTACTAAGAGCATGCAGCCCCAAGAGCCCCCACCCACACACCCCTACCCCACCCCCAGGCACCTTTTTGGCTCCGGCGATGCAAAAGGGCGAATAACGGTGCAGCCGCGCCCCCATATCCCCCAACACCCCAAAATAGCGCCGAAAAAACCCAGCCCAAACCCAGTGCGCTGGGGATGCTGGGGGCGCCAGCGGAAACAATAACCAATTGTTTGTCCGACGATTGTGCTGGAGGCACCAACGGCTGGGAAGATGTACTCGTGTTTTATCCGGCAGAAGCAGGGGGAACCAACGGCTGGTTACTATTGACGTATGCTCGCATTGTTTTCCTCAATATAGCTGGAGTAGGCCAACGTGCCTTGATTTTAGCTTTGTGTATATGGGGTCCTTTTTAATCGAAGAAAGATCAATGTACTGAACTTCGCAGATAACATACCAGAGGTGGGATGTTAGGCTGGAATTACTCCAGGGCGTATCTTTCTTTGGTCTGCGCTGTAGCCGAGAGGCAAAAAAGACGTCAGTTTGCAAATGGTCCATGGCAAACTCATTATCATTCCACAAAAGAAGAATCTCTACATCTTATAGTGCCAATGGCACTATGGCAGGGAGTCCCCGGATGGCTGCACACACACAATGTGACAGGAGGAAGAAGCAATACTCTCATGCGCCGTGGAGCTGCGGATCATTTAGTCCACGAACATCCGAACTCAACAGGTGGCGGCTTGTATTTTCATCAATCGTTGGGAAGCAGGTCGACACCAGTCAATGATCCCCATGCCCTGACCCAGGAGTTTCTCAGCCATGGTGGAGGTGCCATTCTTCTCGAGCAGGCGTGAGATGCTCCTGCGCACAGGGAAGTCATTGGCCAGGGTCTTGCGACGGCGCGCAAGGAGCAGAAATGAGGATTCCGGGTCTGACTTATCAGAGGTGGCAACGCCTGACGGAACAGAGTGGCTTGCAGGAGCCGGGCACCAGCGCTGGCGTACAGCGGGGTGCCAGGAGGGGAGCTGTCGGGGATGTGCATGGGCGTCGACCCTGGCTCCCGGAGCGGAGAAGGCGGCGGTGTAGCAGCACACCGGGAGCCCGACGGTGGACTGGAACAGAAGCCCGGCGGCCTCCGAGGCTAGGACGAGGACCTCGAGCCCACAAGCTGAAGAGGAGGCGTGAGCCCGGGCTACACAGAAGACTCCTCGACAGCTCGCGGGACCGGCGGTGAGGAGAGCACGGACACTGGCGAGGATGCCCTGGCGTGCTCCCGCAGTGGCGACAGGAATGGACGCCGGGAGGACTAGGAGAGAAACCGAGGAATCCGACGCGCGCGTGCCGCGACGGCGGCTGCCGTCCCCAGGCGTCGATCCTCCTCGCCCGTCGTTGCGCCGGTCGCGGCTGTCGCCACGGAGCTGGTCGCGCGGCGCCCGGGAGCGGCAACCACCGGTTACGTAGTCCATGGCGTCCAGTACTCCAATTTGGGGACAGAGAAGTTACGGAAGGAGGAGAATGCTGTTTTTTTGTTAACCTGGAGATTAGTTTTTTTTACATGAATGCGGGATTAGTTTAAGTTACATTTTTTTTCGATGCCTACATAACGGGGGAGACGAGAGAGGATTTCGGGCAGTCTATCTGACGAACAGATCGGTCGTATGATTAGTAGAGTTTCCCTAAGAAAAACTCAGTAGAGTTTCAATCGCAATCCACGCCGCCTCTTTGTTTTCTTCAGTCAAAGTAAACAGCGCCTGCATCTTCCCCGGCCCCCTCGGGCGTTGTTGGTTGGATCCGTGCGGAACATCACGCGGCAACGACCTAACGAGGTGAGTACATAGACCTACAATGCTACTCCCCACGACCTCCAAGGCAACGGACGATCCGGTGCATCTGCGGCGGTCCTCCTCCACCGCCGGCAGGGCGGCAGGCGCCGAGCACGCATTACTCCCAGAGAATAACGGCCTGGCCGGCCTGACGGGCCCGCTCTTTATGGGCCAAGCAGTTGGATCTAATGTTGGGATTTTGTCCTCATAAATATGGGAAACCCGTTTCTTAACGCTTTATCGTCTTTCCTAGGTTTTTGCTTCGTGCTTCCACCAGCTGCCAAGAGAAATTTGCGGCGCCGGCCGTACTACAGTCGAGGGAGGTAGAAAGAGATGAAAGCCCACACCGGGAAGAATGGTCATGTCAACTGTAACCCGAACTACAGCTATCGAATGGTCTTTCTAACCAACTTCATCATTGTAAGATCGACGAGTCTCTCTTTTCCTATATCTTCCATTCGTTCGACAAAATATGCAACCATGCTTTATACTCGATGCTTCTGTTTTGTAGTGCTTAAGCTGCATGATCGTGCTGGTTGTCTATTTTGGCGTCGCCACTTCTGCCTTTGTCAAGTATGGCCTATCTTGGAATTTCATCTTCTCGAGTGCCCTGCCCTATCCTCTTGTTATAGGGACGATATACGGCATGTACGTCATGAGGGACATTTACATGCAGTACTTTGGCATGGTTGGACCAGCCCCTCTGCAGGGGCGACAGTAATTTGGAACTAGTACTCCTCCGTTCCAAATTAATTGACTTCCATTTGTCCAAATGTGCGTATCTATACTTGTAACATGTCTAGATACATCCACATGTGGGCAAATAGAAGTCAATTAATTTGAAACGGAGGGAGTACTTATTTTTCGGATATACTCTTTCCATTTCACAATATAAGATGCTTTAAGCTTTTCTCACATTTATATATATTCTAGACATTTTAGTCTATATGTACACTTACTTTAATGTGAATCTAGACAAATGTGAAACCTCTAAAACATCTTATATTATGAAACGGAGGGAGTATATATAAGAAGGATCTTGATTAGTTAAGAAAAGATTTGACAATTTTTTGTTCTATATATGTAGTTTATGTGATAATTGTAAATTGATGTTAAATCAAATTCGCTAATATCAATTTATCTCACATAAGCTACAAACCAATAAAATAGTTTTTGTTCAAGCCTTGTCTTACCTAACTGAATAAAATGGAGATGATTTATCTTGAGTTGTATGTTCTGTTCATTTTTTTAATTAGATATAACGTGCCGTGACATGGATTGGTCGTTCTGTCTTTTTGTACGATATCGATATCTAAGTATACTATTGACGCTCGCATTGTTTTCCTCAATATAGTTGGAGCTGGCCATGCCTTGGTTTTAGCTTTGTGTATATATAAATCCAAGAAAGCATGTACTCATCCAAAACTCTCGCAAGATCAATGTACTGAACTTTTCAGATAACATACCAGAGGTGGGATGTTACGCTGGAATACCCCAGAGCTTGTCTTTCGTTGGCCTGCGTTGTACCGGACTACCAGTGTTGAGTTCCGCTTGGTTGGCAATGCGGTCAATACTCCGTTGGACCTTATGAGTGGCTGTTGTGTGGTCTTCGATTAGGAGGATGCTTGCTTTGTTTGCTCGGAACAGTCGGGTATCCTTCATGAACTTTTGCATAGGTACTTTGCAATTCTTGTTCATGACACCCATAACCCACGTACCTGCACCAGATGTTTTCAAGTTGTCCTCGGGTATCCTTCACGTTTATGTTTCTGGGCTGCATGATGGATATCATCCTTGTAAAACTGTTGTAGTTGTACGCTGCATGCAAATAGTGTTGTTGATAGCCTTCCACACTGCATGTGGTGAACCGTTTATTTTAACTCGGCGTCTTGTTGACTTATCTTTCCAGGGATCCAATAAGCATGTGAGCCGACAGAGCCGGTACTCAAACACCTAAACCAAATTACCAAACACAGTGGAGGTGATAAACCGGAGACGCCGCTATGATATCCACGCGTTCTCAGAGCCGCACACCATTTACCCGATGATCAAGAACCAACAACACCGACCAAGCAAATAGG